>JAQQZY010120404.1:0-22617 GCA_030068375.1 Ostorhinchus rueppellii | reverse complement strand
ACCTCTGAAACAGGTACGAAAAATCGTAACGGGTCCCAGGTCCAACCCCCAGTGGAAAAGGGCCATATTGGGGTAGACTCAAGCCGTGCCGAGTAGAGCCGTTACGAAAATGTGCAGTGGAAAAGGGCCATAATTTAAAAACAGAGCAAAAAAAGACCTTGTTAAGTACAGTGTCACAGAGTGGATTACATAGTACTGCAATGTAAAGGAGTTGAAAGGTATGCAAAGTATGGAGGAAACAATAGTGTTGGAATGGTGAAGAGAATACAACATTATAAGCAATGTTTCGAGGACAATTTTCTTTAAAAAAAACCTGAAAAACCGCTAAAGGACAGCCGCTTCTTCCTCAGGCATAAGCCAATAAATTTCCTACAAGTCAGCCCAAATTTTGGTCCAAATAGTCAACAGAAATGGAGACTGTTTGATTGTTCATTATAACATTTTAGTGAGGTACCAGTTTAGGTTCAGAGGGAGTTAAATTAATTTCTTTAAGACCAGTACTATTTTTAGTGTCATTTTCTGCAGTCTGTGCTTTAGCTGCTATTAGATCATGGCTCATAGGACTACATTTAGGAGACAGACACAGGAAAATCACTACTAAATAAAAAATTTAAATACTGTAAATTTCGGGTACAGTTAAACTGGCAACGTTGGTCATACGGAAGCAGCTAAAATAGCACTTGAACTTGCAGTCTGTTCACAGCAGTGCATCACTTTGTACACTGCTGCATTTGTCCCTGAAATTGGATAATATTATGTAAATTGTTAATTTATCTTCTCCTGAACAGGCCAGCACAGATAAAGAGTTTGCAAAAGAAACACATGGTGTAAAGATGTGAAATGCCTTATGATAGCTATATTCTATGTCAAGGGGATCCATAATAATTCAGTCTGGCAGATGCAGGTGGAACTAATGTTACTTAGCTAATGACCTTTAGTTATCCAATCGCAAACTCACCCCCCCCCCCCCCATTTGTTTTCAAATCATAACCACTTACCAACTTCATCCACTTTCTTTGGTGTGAAAAGTGGCAGAATGACAGTGAATGCATTTTTTGGACTCTGAGACACAGTACTGCAGCATATTAGATACAAGATAATCCCCCTATGAGTACCCAGAAACAATAAATGCCACAACTTAAACACTTTCCAACTCTAACACTGTTTTTCTTCACAGTAGGTACTGTTCTTGCTGGTAAATTCCAACAGCAAAGACTGACACATTTTAAAAACCTTTATCAATGTGTGTAAATGAAAATAAAATAGTATTTTTTCTGTATTTGGCACAAGTTGCTTCATTTATTTTGTTTTTAACCCAGCTGCATATTCTTACACTTCTGTTTTTAGTTGATCTGTTATTCTTGATCTGATGTGATTGTAAACCTGTGAGTGATATGCAGTTGTGTTTGTTATAATGACAGAGAAAAAAAGCCTATGGTTCAAGAGCTGATGAAAAATATGTCCCATCTTGCCAAACTTAGGGTGGCAATTCACACCCACTGCAGACCCAGTGCTGGAATTTACTGTCTGGTGGAACTGATACCATCATAAATTGTCATGATGACAGAGGATCTGGAGATAGGTGGGAACAGCTGTGGCATGTAAGAAAAAACAACTGATTTACAGAATCTTATTACAGTTCTTGAAGTAAGCTCATACAGTGGAAGCCATTTATAGTGACAGAATATTCCTGGACAAATGCTGTTCAAAGATTTCCCTTATAGTAATTAAATAGTTTACTGACAGTATTCATTTAATCTCTTTTCATACCTGATGCTAGAGCATGTGTACATCATAATTATTTCCTCTTCATGAAAAATGAATGTGCAATGGCAGATTTTTTTTAAATGGTTCAATAACATAAGATCATGCAATGTCTTTGTGCTGTAGGAAGAAGGCATGCACAAAAGAAAATAATTTAGGTTTCCACTGACTTGCTGTGATTAAGAAACTGCACAAGGAGGCTACTGACACATCAATCAAACAAACCCTGCATTCATGTCATCACCTATGGCCAGGTAAGGAGGAAAAACATGAGCACTTGTATTCAAAGTTGTTGATCATCAGGTATTTCTTAGGCATTTCATTATACACATGCATACAAACAGAAAAGGTACAAAAACAGATATTTATCCACATTTGCCTTTCTTTGACACTACCAACTAGATAACATAATTAAACTCTATTAACAACCTTTTATCTTTTTATTAGACTTTGAGAGAAAACAAATGGAAGGTTTAGCTATAACACTCAACTATGTTACCAATATTGGTGTAGTGACCAATTTGAACAGAGCAGATGTGAACGCTAAACGGTTTCCACTGTACATCATTACTGTACTGTATCATTCCTTAAGCAAAAAACAAATCAAAACAAATGCAAGATCCAAATGTAAAGTAAATACAACTATTAGGCTACATTCAGACTGCAGCCAAATGTAGCCCAACAGCACAAATCAGATTTTTTTCAAATCCAACCCAGGGCACTTTCATATGTGGTCCTAAATCTGATACATATCGGATATTTAGCAATGCGACGTCAGTCTGAACGGCCCAGGCGCATTTATCTGACCTTTATGTCATTGAAATTGCCGGAGATGAGCGTCTTGTCGTGAGAGTGTTACGGAGAGGCGGTCAGATATGTGTAAACATTTTTCTTGTCATTTAAAAATTATGAATGAAGTCTGTGTCAGTGAAGTCACTGACTTTGCCATCACACCACTCCTGACGCCAACTCTGGATTCAAATAGTCCGTTGTACAGCAGCCACAGCAAAAAAAACCTGGCCCTCCTCTTATTTAATCTTCTACATAAAGTTATTTGACTGAAGCTGACTTCGGTTTTAGAGAAACTTTATCAGTGCCACCCACACGCCAATACAAGATGTCTCCATATTTACATCTGTAAACACAGTACGTGCTGCATGGTTCTGTATTATGTCAGGACCTTTTTTTCACATGCGGGTCACTTCAGGGTGGCATTCAGTTCATACTGAGAACTGATAGAAGTCGAATTTAATCTGTAATATGAATGAGCACACACACACACAAAAAATCTAATTTCACAAAAAAAATCAAAACTGTGCAATAAGATCTGCAGTCTGAACGTAGCCTTAGATTGGTTTGACATCAGTTATCTACCCTGATGGCAGTTGCTAGTTTATCCATAGCAATATTAGCTGAAGGTAGCCACTGAATTACCTGTAGACCTTAGTCATATCAAATGCATTGCATATCACCTTCAGTTCTGCCACTGAAAAAGCAAAGGCACAAGAATATACAACAGGGCAAAATGCACATGTATAATATGGCACATAAGCAAACAAATAAAAGCAATAGTTTTATTTGACATGCCTTTAAATGATAAATGTCAAAAAGTACGCCCCTCCATAGTGGTTACCTATGCATCATAAACACCTGCTTATAGGATATATATATATATATATATATATGAAATTTAGCTTATATGAACAAGCAGCTTTTCAACAGATCAAAATCAAACCACAGAAAAAGTGGTGATGCAACTGCTCAGTAAAGAATCAACTTTACTCCAGAGGTCTTGTTTTCAACAAGTATGTTCACAGGTTCTTAACATGTATTCATTTTTTTTTTTCAAATCAACTAAACAGACTCTGGTGAAAACCGGCATGACAATTCTCTGCAGTCCCGTAAATGAACTGTACTGTGGCACATGTATACACGAGAACATGCCTGCGTCACGTGTAATGTAATGAATTGTTTATATTGTGTATATGCTATTTTTCAGTTGCTGAATCTGTAAAAAAAAAAATACTTCCAACACACATTTTTTGCTATCTTACTTTAAACCAAGAGCACTGTGTCAAAGCGCCACTGATACAAAACCCAGGAACCATATTAGCTTGAGAAGATTAAGCAATAGACAACATTGCTGCCAAATAGGGGTGTTCTTGCGTAAACAGGGGACAAATATCAACATTACCACAGCTAATGTTAAGACCAGATCACACCTAATATTTAACAGGCAGTACTGATTTAAGACGTATTAAACCAATGTAATCATGCGTAAATTAACAAACACTTTGCCAATATAAATCTCGGTTAATCAATCAAATTTTTAAGCGAATTTGTTTTTCTTTCCTAGCTAGTTAGCTACCAGTTAACGTTAGCTAAGCGTTAGCTCAGTGGCTAACTATTTATGCAACGCAGCTGCCGACAAAATCACAGAAACATACGACTTGTACTGCAAATGAATATGAATAAAATAGTTTAGGTTATCAATGTTCTCTACGCTGCTTGATCATTATTTCATTTGCGGATAATTCGACCATCCCAAAGATAAACTTCCCCACAAGAGCCAGTTGCGCCAAGCTAACATTCACCAGTTAGCAAGCTCACCATCCATTTTAAGATATTATTGATAACAAACTTAGCGTATCTTGCATTAGTATCGTTATATGTTATTGTTTGTTGAAGGTAGCTAAAGCTAACTTGCGCTAACTAAAGAATGTGCCCACTTTGGGCCTACTCTTACCCGTGCCTTAGTTTGCCTGTTAGCTCATTAGCTACATAGCTAACTTAGTGTTCTCGACAAAGGCTGTTGACACTACTTACCCTGAGCTCTGGCTGTCATGATGCAAAACGCCTCCCACTTAACGCCGGAGTTGGACTACAAATCTGGAAACTGCATTTAATCTTCAGTATATCGCCGTCATGATTAGACGAAACGTGCGAATAGCTAAGTAACAGCTTCTATGCGGCAACGACATCTATCTACGACCGGAGTCCAAACATGGCAGACCTGTGTATGCAGCAATGATGCATTGTGGGTGGGAAACACCAGCTCCCCCAGTTGGTTTACTGCTCAAGATCCTGGCAGGGCATCTACAGGATGTAATGTAGGTTGTCTAGACTATAACAGGTAGTTGTTACAGATAATAACCTCTTTTCTGCAAATATAAGAATATAAGGCTTTAAATTATAGGACATTGAACGCGTCATTAATTAAGATGTTTATGAGAGGATATTCATTACCTTACAAAACAGTTTACAAATCTAGAATTTCTGGTAGACAAATGTTATGAATATGGTTATATAGCCCCTTCTATGATAGTAGTAAACAAATGTAGTTGATTAAAACATTCACCTTCCACAGGCCTTGTTTTGATTATGTCTATTTAATAGCTCTACAGAGTAAATAACTGTACCGGGCATTTCTGATTTCACATTGAAACAGTAACCTGCTGACATTTCTCCCACCTTTGTCTCTCAGCTCTTACTTTCCAAAAATTGGTTGCATTTAAAAGTAAAAATATGCCCTTCTTGATTTCAAATTTTCATGCTCTATCCAAGTTTACATAAATGCTTGCCCTTTTGGATTAATGGCCACTTTGGCTGGATTTCAAAATTGTGCTTAATCTTTATTCAAGTCACTCCTTTGATTTTTCTTCCCTGTAAGGTCAAATCCTTTTTATCTCTGAACAAATTTTTTCCTCTTTCGTGCTTGAGTCTGGGAGTCAGAGTTGTTGTCTGAGTCTACAGATAGACTGCAGCAGAATTTGAACCCCCAAATTCCTCCTGGGCTGACAAACGTCAACAAAGACCCCGAGAGACACCAAAGAGAGGTGAGCAGTGAACTGAAGCCTCATTGTATTGGCTCATTATGGGGTCCCGCAGTGAGGAAGAAGCTATTTTGTAGCACCACAAGGTCAATATCTGAAAGCCAGGGCGATGGAGGGGATCAGCCGTGAGATTTTTAATTTGAGAAAGCGTAAAGGGACTTTCCTTGTGAAAGACCGTCTGTGAATTCTAATGGACTTTGGGGATTGTACAGACAAGATGTTGAGTTGGCATATGTTTTTCTTCCTCTCTTTTAAAGTAATATGAAATGTAATTTATTCACAGTATTGAAAGCTTCCTGAGGCTTCTGTGTTGCAGCATGCCGCACAAGTAACTGCTGTATAGGTTGACAGATATGTATTGAGTCCACAAGAAATTACATGCAGTACCAATAAACTATTCAACCTATACTTTGTAAGGAATATTTTATACAATAGTAAATAAAAATGGCAAGATAAAAATTCTCTCCTAGGTTTTTTTTTCAGCTTCTCAAATTTAGACCTTTGTCATCCTGCATGCATCTTATAATGAATGAAGGTGAAACTCATATCAATATGTATTGTACAGCTTATTGATATTCAGTCTAAACAGCTGTTTCCAAAGCTGTAAAAGATATTTCTATGCTCCTTGGATTCACTTTCCCAGGAATTTAGATTTTACTTCCAAATAGATGTGAAAAGGGGAGCTGTCACACTCTATTATGGTGACCTCAATGATTCTGTGCCCTATCCAAATCCAGCGGTTTTCCATAACAATGCAAATTAAAGGGGGCAAAGCTGAAGGAGACAAGACTTATTTTCCAGCCAAAGGACAGAGGTTCTTTACAACAAACTTTGTCTGTACGCCTTGTATAGACTTTGATAGAATTGAAATGGTAACTTGGAGGTTGTTTTGAGACAATGCTTTTTTTGATGTCAATTCATAAGCATCAGCAACTTGAGAAAGTGATACTGAAGCTTTGGAGTCACTGTAGATGTAGGACAACAACAGATTCTGTTTTACATTAGAAAATATCTAATAATTTATAAATTCTTTATGCATTGTCTTAAGGGTGAAGACTTGTGCTTTCTAAGACCTTCAAAATATTGCTTTCCTGTCAATAAGAAGATGAGATTTCAACCTGATCTGGTGTCCCATGTGGGAGCAAGTGAGCTGGAAGTAGTATGTAATCATGTAGCACTATCCAAGGGTTGTATTAGAGGAGACTTGATGCAAATAGTGGGATCATGGTAGAAATTGCAGTCAATTGTAGTCACATGCAACAAAGTATTTACCTATTGAATATTTTAACCAAATGGCCCCTCAGTATGCTGTTACTGTACTCATTGACAAAAATAGCATCAACATGATCTGCCAAGTTATCCAATTAGACAAAGGTAGACAAAGATAATGTTACATTATTAAATCTATTTAATTAAACAGGGCAGAATATTATTGTGGTTAATTGCAACCATGTATAAATTCATATGCACATAGAGATCAATATTTGACTATATTTCTTTAACATGGGCTACCATATAAGCATCTGCTCCATTTTCGCATAGTGAATAGGATGCAGTCAGTGACCCACATCTCAGTGCAATGAACTGCTTAACTCAGACTGTTGTTTTATTCAGTGCACTGTCAACAGACGGATGCGGAGGAGGATGGGTGGTTGAAATATACGTATTGCTCATTCTGATTGGATGCCAGATTGTGTTTCGCATCACCATTGGCTGTTTTCTCTGTCACTCTGGATATGTTATCGCCGCTTTCCGCGCCATTCGGCGTGCACGCGCAAGACAACCAGGCACGTAACCGTTTTGAGACTGTCTGGAGTCTGTCTGAAATTGATAAAATTGGAGATGGAGTTTTACATGTCTTTGCTCATTTATAAGAAAGCCGCCGGTGGGAAATGGGAATTTTGCTCTCCTCCTGAAACGCCTTCGCCGGTGAGCCGCCAGGCTCAGCCAAAATGTTTTTTAGATAAATGCTGTGAAAGTTTTTTCTTCTGCAGTCTATCAGCAGACAGCTCTTTATGCACAGGTAGGTGAGGAGAGCGCCAGAGTGCAAGTTGTCTACCGTACAGTGGATACCGCAGTAGGCTATTACCCGACTGTAAAGTAAGATAGCCTTTTAATTGTGAACATTAGCGGTGTGGATTTGGGGGCAAACGGCATCTCGTCTCCGAATTTTAATAACGCAGTTGTTCCGTAACAAACTCCCAAGTGTAGCTGCTAAATATTTTGCTGTTAATATACCCCAATGCGTATGACATGTTTAATTCCTTGTGAAATCGCACTGTAGCTAATTTGTTTTGGAGTCTTGACCTCATTCACTCCACTTCTGGAGGATGCGCAGGTGACGCACCTTTGCTGACGTTGTTGATTAACCCCACGCGCGCTTAAGCTACCTGTTACTCAGCAGACACCTGAAGGGAGACAGCATTTGTGGACTCATCATCTCAAATTTTCCCCCTTTAGCTATCTCGCTTCTACAGTTTAAGATAACAAAACACAGAGCAGCCCCTTTCCCGTGTATTACCTCATGTTACCTGTGTGCTGGTGTAGTGAAACTGAATTTGGGCTGAAATATTTTTCCTCCCTTTTCTGTCCTTGTTTATGTTTTAGAGAGGAGCAGCCTTTTGCTCTAGAGTTCAAGAAGAGTGCACTGGTCACAAAACAGCGTGGACCAGCAGAGAAAGGTTGGTTGTTGTGCACATTATGTGTTGAAAAAGGTTCAGTTTTAGACTGAAGGGCCAGGTTTTACATTGTTCATAAGCAGCTATGCCTGTTTACCATGGCAAATGTACATGCAGGGTCATGATACTGCATGATTTTTTTGTTTGTTTGTTTGTTTTTTGTTGTTTTTTGCTCCTTGTAAATATAACGTAAGTTATTTTATTATATGTATATATTTTTAAACATCCTGATTAAAAGTGCAATATATGCATATTGTACATGTTGCCTGTCAGATAAATAGCATAGAAAACATATGCTATAGTATATTGGATTTTCAATTTATTTTAATATAAATGAATACATAACAAATATTTTACAGTAATTAGACTTGTATCCATATCATTACACTGAATGGCAAATTGTACATTTTTTTGTGCACTCCGTCTCAACACGCTCATGTATACAGTACATATGTACTTATAATTTTTATTATTATAATTATAGTAAAAATATTAATACTCTATGTACATATGTACATGGAAGTCTTACAGTGTTGAACTAATTCACTCCTCTGTCCATATGGAGAGATTAATCACTACTATTGGCCTCTTTTAAGACACATTTTTGCATTTCATGTTGCAGAAATGGAAAACCGATATTTTGAACCAAAATAATGTGTAAATTGAAGTAAGTTTAGAGCAGGAGTGCATATATTACCTGATGTACTGCTGCCTCAGACTTGTCTAGACGCTTTTGCTCTGTCACTGCAGTTGTTTGCAGACAGTGCAGTCATATGACTTGAGGAAGCTTCCTCCCTCCCCTCATGTCTGCTCTTTTGGGGCAAGATGGCGGCTATAGAATTATTGTTACTATGACATATGGGGAATTTATTGACAAGAGCAAACAGGTTGGTGTTACATGAAATGCACCAAAGCCTATCTTACACACGGGGAACGATGACCGTTATCTGTGTAAGCGATTTGTTTAACTCAGCTTTGTTTTGTTTAATGGTGGACAGTTTGCTGTTAATTACTACTTGACTTACTCTGGTCACAACGCAGTAGCTAAATAGTTTGATATGTTTTAGTGTAATTTCTGTCATTTATTTCCCTTTTTTAATTTTTTTTTTTTTAACCAGTATTCATCTTTTTGTTATTGGCATATTTGGTAGCCATTTTGTTCGATTCAGCTCTGACAAAGGCTTTCCAGAGAATCTTAAAAAGTGCTGTTGTGCTCTATTGTATCTTATGATTGTAGAATTTGCTGTATCATACAAATGTACTTCAGTATATTATGAAGTCCAGAATTTGCTCAAAGTTAAAAGAGAAAGAATTAAATTAAAAACACCTTAGCGTTTCTGAACACTTTGTGGAGGTAGCTGTGTAGAAAAAAAGGATCATGTTATCCACCTTGGAAAAATGTAACAGTATTGAAATAGAAAAGCATTATTAAAACCTATACATGCTATATATTCATAGCGCATATTTGTGTAAGAACTATATTATATATATATATTCATATATAAATAATCACATTATTGGTGCATTTGTAGGTTTAACTAAAAATAACTAAGTTGCACATTTTGGACATTTATCAGACACTCAGAAGAAAAAATGTTTGTTCTTTAATCTTTTTTTTTTCCCCAACTTACTCATTCAGTAGTTAGATGTGTTTAAAGTATGTCGAAGCAGCTGCACTACTCCTTCCACATTTTCTGTCAGAGCAGAGGTAATATTAACTTTGGCTTTCCAAAGCGCTCCGAGCTCATTTTGACATTACAAGTTACTTTCAGTGCGTGAGTCTGTGATGTTTATCTGTTTGCCATATCAGTGACCAGCCTGGACAGATCTCTTCATTATCACCTTCTTAGTGCATACTCCTTTGCTGTCAGACAGCTCTTTTAGTCTTGCCTTGTCATAATCCCTAATGGTTTTTGAGTGCTTGTGTTTATGTTTTCACTGGAGCGCACACAGCCACTCTTAAACATGCAGTATTTTTGCAGGCCTGTTCCAGACCTGAACCAGTGTCTGACAAAAATGACTGGAATTGCAATTGGAAAGGTAAGGAGGACACAGAAAGCAGAGAATTAGGGTCACACATTCCCTTTGTGGTAACTTCTTCTAAGTTTCAGTTATTGCTCTCAACCGGTGTATTTTTTTCAAACTCTTCAAATTATACTCAGTAGAGTTTTTAAGTGTACTCCTAAATACTAAGTTTTTAGAAATGTATATGTAAAACAAATGGTTGTATAATAAAGTGTTATGTATATGTAACACCTTATATTAATGAGTTTATTTTGTAATAGGGAAAGTATCGTTCTAAGTATTACATTTGACTACATCTTAAATGTATATCAAAACTAAAGCGATGATTCGACCTAACTAATTTGAACTAAAAATTATCTCACAGTGAATTTCATATTAAGAAATTATAGCATTTTTGTTGTTTGTAATGCAAGACGCATTGAAAAAAATACTGTTCACACAAATAACTTTTTTCAACATGATATACATTTTATTTATTTATTTTGGCAACTTTTTAATCGTTAATGTACTTAATTGTCTTTAAACAAAACAAATATAGTCATTTTCTTTCATATTGTTCATATATTCTCTTGTCTGGGACAAGACAGTGTGTATCTTGAGTATTCCTCAGCCACAGTTGTTTGATGATTTTCTTTTTCTCTTTTGTCTTTGCAGGATATCCCTGTCTTCTTGCATCCTGTTGTGCCTTCGTGTCTTCAGTACTGGAGTGTGTCTCCCTGCATGGTAGGATCTGTGTTGGCCTGTTGACCTGCTGCATATTTAGGCTCGTTTAAAGTTGAGGAAAGCAATTCAAAGAATGCTTAAAGGTGCTGCAGTAGGTGAATGTGATTGCCTGGGGGAAATATCAGTTCGCTGCACAAACCAGTGTTTACAGAGTGTGAGCTCTGGTTTTCTTGCCAAATCTAGATGAGATGATGCTGAGAAATGGGTAATCAAATCCAGGGCTGTCATTCACTCGTCAACAGCAATCATTTTTTATTAACACTGATTTTTGATCTCTTCATAAGATAATCATGGATATGGATCTCGTAACTTTCACTTGAGGCTTAGCTGGAAAATGCTGATGCAACGACGGCTCAGAATCTTCATCCTGTTTCGCTATTGGCTCTTTGTCTCCACCCACATTACAGTCACGAGGTCTAACATCATGATGATGTCTAGAAAAAACAGGCTTTCATCTAGGCTCTAATGCTGCTTGAGCTATAATGAAAAGATTTTCTGGGTTATTTCTGTGCACGTAGAGTCAAATTTGAGCATGTTTCAAAGCATTTCTGTGTATAACAGCAGCACCTGCTATTGTCTGTTGTAAGTGGTGGGTTGTTTATCCCACCAGCCTCTGCTGCGTAATGACGCAGTTTCCTTTGACATTGGTGTGGCATATTTTAAATCAAGGCCTTCACTGTATTTTAAGGAGTCTTCTGGCAGCCTGCCAAGGCATGGGACCATTTGCCTCCTCTCTCATACAATCACAACTGCACAGCTGTGACCCTCAGCTGGTCCTAGCCTTCGATAACTAAAAGCAGCGTCCATTTTGGGTTTAGGCAGTGGCAGAAGAGATGAAATATTATGTAGCTTGTAGAAAACAGAATCTAAAATCATATCGCACATCCTGGTAGAAAACGGCACAGTCATTGTAGATGAAACAAAGTCCAAGAAATATCTTCACAGCACTGAAAATCAATGGATACATACCGAATTTTATCTGTTGAATTTTGAATTGTAGAAATACGCAGTTAATATATTTTCTTTTTGAAGAATGATACGCGATCATTGTTTTTAGGATGAGTGTTTCAATTTAACCATAAAATATTTTTGAACATTTTTACACTAAAACACAGATGGTTTTGAGAAAACATTTAATATGATTTTATACAAATACACATCTCAGTGTAAGACCACTTCAATTATATTCTATATGTACAACAGTATTTAACACGGCATTTGAAATATAAAGTAAAATTATTTATACAACGTTAATTATGGTACGTAGTTTATGTTACTTATTTAGTATTTTCAAACTTCAGATCCATCAGAAACAGAAGATGGAGATTAAATTATGAATCATTCTTTAATTAGAAATATTTTTTTTAAACAAGGAGCGCATACATTTTTTAAAGAAGTGTGGTTGGTCTATTCATTTCCATTTTTGGTATATGACTTTTTTTAAAATTACAAACAATTATGTTTTCGCGACGTAAATAATTTATTTTCTCAAAAGATACCGTACAGTAATTTTTATGTACAAAATAAACTGTCGTTTAATTTAGAATATTGCATCGTAAACTGTTAACGAAAACAATTTGGTTCTTAATCAATAATAAACAAAATCAAATGATCAGTATCAATTTTGTGCTTAATTTATATGCATTTATTTTTTAAATATTATTTTAGTTCATACATATAGTTTAATTATCAAGAATGCTATTATAATTACTGCAAAGTGAATTATGTACTTAAATGTCGATGCGTAATTAATTTTTATAATACATTAAAATATTTTAATTGTCTATATTGCATTTCGGCAAAAAACAATATAATTTAAGCAATATCAGTCAGAATTATTTGTTCATTGCATCGATTTTAATTGCAATCTTATATGTACATTTTTTGTGATGTTTCACAGGATGTTAATACTTTAAACTGAAGTCCACCAATAGCGTTTATTTAAATCACAGTGTATGGTGATGTTCAATCTACTAACAGGACAAACTGAAAGATTTAAGTTACCTTTAACCTCTCAAATGTTTGTTTTCGTACATTGTTAAGGTCTCTAGTGAAAGCTGAAGTGTGTTCTGATGCTGGAAACACATCAGTGGAAACATATTAAGCTGAACCGCAGCCCTGTGGTCACATAAACAGAGAGAGAGAGAGAGAGAAAAGCACTTTGAGTTTATGCTTGTGTTGTGGTGTCATGATGAACCGAAGCGTATTGGACTAATTATTTTCAAAAAAATGTTCAAACACTTAAACCTGTTGACCTTACTGCATGGGACAACGGAGGTAAAGTTCACTGCACCAACCAAAGTCACCACATTTGATAATGAACTTATTACATTTGTTCACGTCATATTTTTGCTAATTAGCGACGATAAAATATGTTTCCTATTATTGATACTTGTGTAGATAATATTATATTTATTTGTGGTCTTGTCCTATGAGTGTTAGTAGGTCTGTCTGAAGTATTAAAGGAATCTTGGGTCAAAGGTAAACTATTCGTTTATAATGATAAAAAAATAATCGCATTTCTGTTGCGAGTTGATATTTGTGAACTGAAGTACAGCAGTAACACCCTTACATAATTATTAGCTGCTCATTAGAAGAAAGCTGCCATGCTGAGAACATTTTATGATAGTACCCAATTACAGTATTTTTGAAACATTATTATTTTTGAACTTCATGAAAGGTAAGTAAATAACCTGCTTCCCTGACTGCAGTTTTCACCGTGAATAACTTGTGTTTTCCTGTGTTTTTCCCAATGTTTGTGATCCAACCTGTCTTCAGATGCACACATGTAGCATGTCCGTTCCCACTCTGCTGCGTAGCACTGACAGCTTCAGCAATACTTCCTGTTTTCATTTGACTGCAAATCCACCAGTGCTTTTTAAATGGAGTGTGCTCATCTATAACACTCTCATAAACGGTACAAAGAAGGCTATAGGCCTGGATGACCACTGTTTGACTGCAGTACAAGGCTGCATGCCTGCTTTAACTGAACCAGCAGCCTGAGCAAACACTTAAGGAAACTTTTGGCCTGAGATGAACTCCTGCTATTTTATTTAACTCTTAACTTTCACTGAGTTCTCAACACAGGGGAAAATAAACTCATGTTGCTAGTTTAAGGCCATGTATGTTACAATAGTCATGTAATCTCTGCTATTTTTATTCTATAACATAATTAATAATATACTCACATGTCTATGTCATAAACATTGTTTGATGAAGGATAAATTAAATCATCGATAAAGTGAAATTTTCATCGCACGATATGTGAATTTTGGAATACGATTATGAATTCTAAGATTATATTTAACTTTTTCTTACCTTTCTTGCACAGCTAGGGGCAGCTGTTGGAATTGATCAACATGAGATCCACATGTATTTTTATTTTTGTGATTTTACTGCTCTTGGTCTGCTTCTATCTCAGCCATAGTTTTCTATAGACACTGATCATCCTTGTTGAAGGGTGAACATGTGTAGTGTACTTCTGTTGACAATCCCTATATTGGTTGTAAAATAGTTAATGAATACAGTGATTTTTATTACTAGAATTAGCAAAATCATCAACTATGGAACTACCATTTTACAGCTGCTACTATTAATCCAATATAATAAAAATAATTGCCTTGTAGTTTGATAATTAAGTTAAAGCAACTTAGATTTTTTTTAAATGTAAAAATGTTAACCCCTTGATGCCAATTGTCGCGAATTTGCATCAAACTGCTTCCGCTCCAAATGAATGAAATGAATTGACCATGCTGGCTTTAACTCCTTGACGCCTGACTTTACTGTATTCATAATTGGAAATACATTCAGGCATCAAGGGGTTAAACACTGGCAAATTTTATCTTCTCAAGTGTGAAGATTTGTTTCAGACTGACGTGAATGGGGGGAAAACTAGGAACTTCTGTAGGATTCAGGGACATTATTCGGCTGTTTACATTTAAGATTTTACAGACTACGTTATTTATTAACTGATCAAGAAAATAATCGACAGTGTAACAGGATGTTCTTGCAGGCCTGCCATTTATTGTGTCTGAATTAACTGTGTTTTATAAAATTTTCTAATTCATTGACAACCCCTCATGCTCAAGTTTGAAAGTCTCTTGTTTTACTTCTTGGATCATTAAAACAGGAGTATAGTGTTTCTCTCACAAAGACATAAAGCAGCAAGTAATGTGAAGCTGTGGGTGTTTCACTCTCACCTTTGCTGAATTTCAGGTTGATTAGCAGTTACAGACACAGAATACAGATGCAGACTTAGTCTTGTACAAACAACTTGACTTGTATTTATGTGATCTATCAGGCATAAAAATCAAGCAGGTTGTATGAAATCTTCCCCTCTATTGTCTCATTTCTCTCTATTTTTGTAAATGAATGTAAAACATACTCAGATATGTCAGAACATTGAAATGGACCCAATGCAGGGGATTTACCAAGTTTCCTTCCAAGTCAGATATGTGAGACTTGAGGGTGTGCTTGCATTTTTCCCTAATTGGGGCTTATTTTAACGCACCTGGAGTACCTGCTTTCACTTTGCCATTTGACCTTTTGTGAATTAAGATGGAAAGGCGAAGTTGGAGCTGGTCGACCCTGTGGAACATCATAGAAAGGGGAGGCTCCATGACTAATTAGTAAATCTCACTTTTCTCTAAGGTAAAAAAAATATTTCCTTTGCGGGGGGTGGGGGTGGGTGGTGGTGGTTAGTAAATACCTACGTCTACCAAGTTGCAGTAACCTAATAAGTCTCACTGGACTTTGAAGGTGAATATTTCATATTTCACTGATCACTAACAGCTTTTCTGCATGTCTCGTACTTGGCTCTCTATAAGCCATCTTAGATGGGTAAAGGGGAAACACAGACCGTGGGGTCTCTTTCCTGTCACACAATGGCGTGGAAAGGTCAGCCCTAATGAAGTTGGGGGAGTGACCCCTAGTATTCAGTGACTTTGCATGGGCCCCCATCCCACCGCTGCAGCCATGCCGGTTAATCCCTTTTTGATCCTAATTGATAGGCATTAACATGATCCTTATCCAGGAGCTGTGTTTTGTCTTCCACAGCCCTTCTCTCTGGGTGTCAGTGACACAAAGTGTGAAAGCGTTAAACCAAATGTGAAATTGATATTTTTCGTGTTTGTGTGCTTAAAATCTGGCTGTGTTTCTAAACACTCACACAAAAGTGCTCAATGTTCAGTGTTTGCCTTTGAGGTTCTTAACAGGACTTAGCACATGACCTCTAGAATCCAACTGTGATGTGAATGGTAGGAGCCCATTTCCAGTTTGTTTTCCTCAGAGTCCTTTTATCTTCATCGCTAAGTGATTACTGCCTTTAACTGTTGACTAATTACCCTCTTTGAAATGTTTGGACTGACTGCTTTACGCCCACTGCAGGGTTTGCAGTACAGGTGTTGTTCATATTCATGTGGATTCAAAATTCTATATTATTTTATGTTATTTCTTATGGTTTATTTTGTTCACTTTATAAAACCTCTGCATTGCTTAATGGAGATGACACCTTATTAGTCATCTTATGCAAAAATAGTAATTATCATTATTATTTTAACAAACTATATCAAGGTAGTGCAGTAGCTGATTTTATCATTAGAGCTTGATGAAAGTATTATTTCAAAACACGTGTTCATTTTAACATAATTAATCCTTAATCGACAGCATTTAAAGTACTCATCATAAGTAGTTTTAAGTCTCCTTCCAACCATTTTTAAAGTTTCTTTTTTTAATTTTGTAAATGTTTTGTTTGAAATTGGCTGATTGTTAATGTAATAAGTGGTTAGTGTACAAGGTCTGCTTTTAGTCGATGAAGTCTTAAGAGGAAAAGATCTGAGTAAACAGTCAGTCGGTAGCTTTTTAAAGACATGACAGGTAGGTCCCATTTGCCATGTTTATACCTTAGCAGATCCTGTAAATGTGTGTTTTTCCACTACAGTGGTGCTTTTAAAACCTGGATTGTCATATTTTACCTCCACACTCCATTACAGCAAGGTGTAGAGGCATGTTATTTCTCTCTTAGAGCAAAAATATATGTCGTCTCAAAGAGCAAATTAAAGATAACTTGATTAGTGTTTATGGAGCAAATTACACCAAAAAGTCAAGAATTATTCAATTGTAACCCTTCGCATATCATCTGGCTTTGGGTCTTATATTTATGTTTGACTTTGACGTTCCCCTTTTGCTACTTGAGAGTCAATTTTCTCCTTTTTTTCATTAAATGGTGTTGGGCATTTCCTTAAAATGAGAAATACACTGATATGAAGGCAAGGTACCTGCTCTAAAAGGGCATCACTTACATATTCACATATTAGCTTTGCCCCTGAGCACGTTAACTTGTAGTAAATTTAGTGAAAAAAGTCTAAAGGTCAGTCAATTTCCTCACGTATACATGTTTATCACAAAGGTGCAGATTTTCAAGCCTTTAAGGAAAACTATATGCGTGATTCTTTTTTTTTTTTTTCCTTGTTACACCCAAACCTGCACAATTAAGATCCAGTTCTTTCATTGTGCTCAGCAGTGTGCAACAGCCCACTTTAGCTGGAAAATGCCAGGTGTCGTGTTGGTTCTTGTTGGTTTCACACAGCGACTCAAGTCCCTCCCTGGAACGCAGTTCTCAGGTCTCCATAGGATTGAGTGTTGTTTCCAGCTTGTTTGTTGCACTGAATAATGAGTACTCTGTAAGGCCTGATGACATAATTTGGAGATTGCTATGGAAAAAGAACTAATTATGGAGCTCAGAAACTACAGATTGGCATTCTGCTCATGTACTTCACTTGACTGGCACCACCTGCCCTCTATATGTCACACTCACTTCACTTATCCCACAGTTGTGAAATCAAGCTGGTGCCTGCCAGTTATATGCAACCCCCAGAAGACACATGCAATAACCCAGTGGTGGGATGGACTTCATGATGCTGTTGTTGTTTAGATCCACTTTGCCAAGAAGCAAACCTCTGAAAGTAAATGTTGTGTGCTGCAACTATTATTCTCACTGTAGCGTGAGCTGTTGATTATTTTCTCCGTCAGTGAATTAGTTGTTTGCTTTATAAAAGGATGAAAATGTCAGTAAGTCCAAAGATAATCCCTCAGATGTCTTGTTTGGTCCACAGTTCATGGATATTCAGTTTCCCCTGGTTGGGAAAAGACACCAGAAAATATTTAAGGTTAAGAATCTGGGTAAGAAAATGACTCCAATAGTCCGATTTAATCAACAATCAAAGTAATCAGCGATTGATTTTATAGTTGAGAACTGATCTGTTTGTCAAATAACTGTTGCTAAGTGAGAGTTTGGAAGAAGATTCAGTATGCAGCTGCCAGAGAAGTAATTTCAGTGTTGCTTTCTTCAAGTTGGGAGGGGCAAAGCATTGGAGAGAAATATAGATTCAGGCCAGTAGTTGAGCATGTGTTTCTCTGGACAGTATTTGTCAGGTGCTTTAGCTTGACCTGCTGGCGTTTTTGGTTCTGCATTTGCATCTACTCCAAATGTTTTGGGAATAGACCAACATTTAACATGTACACGTATAGGCTACTATTCTAGGATTTTTCTTCAGCTCTGTTTGTGGCTGCACATTTCTTTCCTGCATGTATTTTTCTCCCCTACACACACCCTGTTTGAAAAACTGCCAAAGTAGATCATGACTGTAATAATACAGCGTTCTGACTTCTGTGTAAGAGTGCCTGAGCTTTGTTGTTCTGATAAATTAACTGATTTTCTGAAAGTGTCAGGGGTGTGAATAACAATTAGCTGATAGCTACAGTGTGCAACTGCCTCCCACACATTCAAAGCACTGTTTTACCTTTGCATGAGTCACAAGTGTATTTAACAATAAACTGTCATCTTGAAGCATTCTCAAATCAGCTCCACAATAGTTGCCCTGATATTTTGTATTCTCTTCGAGTGAACAAGTTTTTTTTCCCCCTACTGTTTTTTTTTTTTTTTTTAATCAATAATTGCAAGGCCAGAAAGTACTTTTTTTTTTTTTTAGGAAACAATGAAAATAACATCAGCCTACATCGGTTGTTGTTTGTGTGTGTTAGAGGCTAAAGAAACAGTTTCAAGTGTGAAACATTATTTAACTGGAATAGCTAATATGGCCGACAAGTGACTGGTCAAGAAATGTTGATGCAAAAAAAAGTCCTGGTTTGAATACAAGTCAGTAAAAGAATCACAAGAAGAGTAGCAGCTCTCATGAGTTGACTCCCTCCATATTAGTTTAATAGAAGCGTCTGTGCTACAAGTGACACAGCTGAAAACGGAGATGTTAAAGATGTTACTGCATCACAGCAGGGATCAGAAGAGCATGTTGTCATGTGTATAGTAGATCTGTGAGACTAGATTGAAGCCTACAGTATTTTACACTCTTCTCAGGGTATAGTTGTGAAAGATCACACCTGTCATTCCTATTCTGCTCTTGTTAAAGAAGCTTGTTAATCATACAATTTTGGCTATTTAGACACACATTAATATTTTACTCGTTTTCCAGCCTGTCACTTCTTTTTCGCTGATTAATATCAAAACTTGTAACACAAACAAAGTTTTAACCCTGGATCTAATTTATTCAGTTGTTGTATAAGAGTACAAAAAGAAGGTAGGTAGAAAAGCAGACAGAAAAAAGGCTGAAAGTTTGGAGCAGTCGAAAACAAAAAATGTAAGTGCACTGACACTGTGGCGAGAGATTGCATTGAAACACTTATTCAACAGGATACCGGGTACTTAAATTAGAATTTAATAATTTTTCAGCTACTAAAAGGATGATTTAAATGACATTTTATCTACTGGTATTTTACTTATATAATTTATTGAAACGTTGACTTCCTGTTCCAATACTAAAATGCTTAATTTCACAAATTTCCTGTCGTGGCATGTGTTTCTATACTTGTACTGCTGTAGATTCTGGCTGGTTATGTCTCTCATTTTAGTTATAAAAACTATTACCCACACAACTTTTTGTTGCAAAGCTCTGAATGTACTTTTTTTTTTTTTTTTTAAATGAAATAACATTTCATAAGGTTGTCTAACATGGCCAGGCTACTCAATCTAACTTTGTTTCTCAGTGCTTCACATTCACCTTTCCTCGTGACAAAACCATTCAGAATCAAGGGCAGCATCACCTTTGCCACTAATGAGGTTGTTTATTTACTAAATTTCCTTGTGGACTTAAACTGTGAGAGAAAAACAGGCCATGCATAGCGGAGTATATAATTAGCATTAGCAAAACAGAACTCCAAGAGCTCCATAAGATGTACATTTTGTGACATTATAACACCTTGCAACCCATCTGAAATGTTCCAATGTTGAACATTTCAGGTGAGCAAAAAGCTTGTCCAAAAAACAAAGCTATTTCCTGTTTTTAATTGGACATCATACTCAGAGGAAAGCAACGATGACTTCATAATTGGTCTCATCCCGTGTGCACTTTTAAGGCTATTATTTAAAATGTGTAGACAAATGCTTCTTAAAATTAATCTTGTGTTTTCTTCAAGCACAGGCGATTATGTCAGATAATCATTGTTTTTGACAGCAAAGTGACTGTTAAATTTAACCATAATGCCTTTGGAAACAGATTTGATTATCCACATGTTGGGATGTGACTTACACAGCACATAAATGCAATGCAGGAAACAGACAATGGAAAAATTAATAAACAAATACTTAATGAACAATGTCAGAATGGCTGGTAACAAGCAGCATTTAGTAGCTTGTTTCAGCTTGAACAGAGGTCTGATAATCAGCAGTAGGATTTTTATTTTTATTTTTTAGGAGTATGAGTGCCTGTTAGGCTTAACTATCTATCCCCAAACCACAGCTGCATGCATACATAAAAATATGACAAATTCATCAAGATATGAAAATTGCAGTCACTGTTCAAAACAACCTGCTAAAGCCCTGACAATGTGCTTTGATGAGAAGACCAATCCCAAGTTTCATCCAACTAATATGGTCAACATAGTCTGGACTGTGTGTAGTTACAAACAGGCTGCTGCTCTCAGGCAGTAGACCAAATATGATGCACCTGTGTAACACAATGCTAACTTGCTTCATAGTAAGAATCCTTTTTGCTTTGTTAGTGGTGGTAATGGCTTAAATTTTTTAGCTCTGAATCTATAAATTATTCCATATTTTTGTGCTTGTCCTTCTATTCCCATCATAAGTCTCTCCACGTGGTCCACTGGTAGGCATTCTGGATTTGTGTAAACTAATGGAAGAGCCCCTGGGTGTTGAGAGTTTGCAGTAATGATGATGTATGTGTGGCACGGTTGAAGGTGCATTGTCTATTTGGTGAACAGCAGAATTCTATTTTTGCTTAAATCCGCCAATGATTTGCCTGTGTGCTCATCAGAGCCCATGCACACTGCTTTATTTGCTGATGTAGATTGGCTTCCAATCTCTGCGTAAATGTGTGAGGCTTTACTGTATGTTTGCTTATCTGTCCAGCCATCCCATCTATTCAAACTGCGTTCCTTTCATTTAAGGCTGTGTGCTGGCTGGGTTTTTTTTTCCCTGGGACCTTTTCTGTTATTTTGGGACCAGATGGCGAGGGGCACGGAAGCACCTCTTTTGTCCGGGCGCCCCTGTGAAAAGAGGCTGTCCTCCTTAATGTAATCAGCGGCACCGGAAGGGTCCATTTTGGGCTGTGAAAGAAGACAATTGGGTCTGGACACGTCTCGATTACAGAAATGCAGAGTTCATCTTCCGACCCTGCCCCCTTTGACCAAGGCCCTGGCATGGAGGATCCTCATCTTTGATCAGTGGAGGGTGGAGGTACTGATCCGACCTCACAAGGGCCAAAGGCCACCCCCCTGCCCTGTTTACCGTGCACTTGGCTGCTGTTGACACCTCCTTCCGGAAGGATCCAGGGGGTGGTGGGGTGGTGTGGGCAAGGGGAGGGATACCATGACCTGTCTAGACACTGTTCCTTGTTGCCCCGGTGTTGCCAAGGGGATATTATGAACTTTGACCTCAACTGTAGTTGGTTAGAAGCCACTCTGGTCATCCAAGGAAGATTTTTTTTCTTTTAATTTTCAGGGCTGGGGGTGGGGAAACGAGGTGGGATATGGCTGTAACCCACATAATACACAATCTGCTTGAAGGCACCAAGAGCATGACATTGTTGGCAAAACTTATTTTATTACTTTAATAATTTTGTGACATAGGGTAAGAAAAGGATGATGAGGCACTTGCTCCAAATATATCATAGCATTGCTGACTAATGTATTTTCTTCAGACTTTGACTCTGTTAGTATTTTTTTGGCTTGTAAGCTTTATTTCATCTATGATCATAATGACACTCATAGAAGGACTGGTTTAGCTTTTAATGTCTGACAGTATTCTCATTTAAGAGCTGTTTTTTTAAAAATTGGACATCTTTTTGGATGCACATTCTCCTCATTTGCAGTAAGTAATGTTCCTGTTTCACATTTGTTGTATGTGTGTGTGTATCTATATATCTATATATATCTATATCTATATATCTATATCTATATCTATATCTATATCTATATCTATATCTATATCTATCTATATCTATATATCTATATCTATATCTATATCTATATATCTATATATCTATATCTATCTATCTATATATATA
>JAQQZY010119909.1:0-22629 GCA_030068375.1 Ostorhinchus rueppellii | reverse complement strand
TAGCCCATTAACCTATCAGTGCATGTCTTTGGATTGTGGGAGAAAACCCACGCAGACACGGGGAGAACATGCAAACTAATTTCAATAATTCCTTGTTAGAGTTCAATATCATTTTGTTAGATAGTTCAATCAGTCATACTGTTGGCTAGGTCGGACTGAACTAGCTAGCGCCACAGGGTCACAGACCATTTTCTTGAAAAGGAACGGAGGCAGAGTTTACATATAAATCAATGGACAAATTTTATGATGTAAGCTGACAATGAGCTTCCCCTCTTTGAAAGACCAACACCTGCCACTGAATTCAACCAAAAGAAAAACTTCAAAATTAACAGAATAGACTGTACATTTTTATGGAACCAATATAAAAATGTAGGTCAGTGATTCTTAGTTTTCAGGTCTGGATTTTCCTGATGGAACAACCACTATCCATTAGCATCCCTACTTTTATTATCTCAATGTACAATTTTCTACTTTACTGCACTTGGCTACATTTTCTTCCATTAATATGAACAGTCACATCAGTCTGAACTGTCATCTGTTTGGAAAACGCTCAAAGACTAGACAGATTACAAGTATTAGAATAAACAGCAATGTCTCGTCAATGCTGTGACTCACCTCAGTATGTAAGTACAGAAACTAAACATAAATTTCTCTGTAGTACATGGCAAGTAGAGATGTGAAGATTCACTGGATTCTCAGTTTGATTTAGTCATGACATCGTTTAGCAGAAACATTTCCACACCTCCACTAACAGATGTTCTTATCATCTGATTGGAGTGATTGCTGAACTTTGAGACGTATCATCAACATATGCTCCACTGATCTTAAGGTGCCCATGTGCGTATGTGGAGTTTGTGTTGGAGACTGTTTTGTTCAAAGAGTTGGTCATTTGTTCATGTTAGTGATCTCTGTTTCTAAGATATGTACTGGCTCCTGGTTTAGTTCTGTGTAGAGGAGTTGATTTGGATTTCTCTCAAATTCATACCTTTGTTCCTCAGTTCATCATTGTCCCTTTACTATGGATGGAAGGATGGATGGATGGATGTATGGATGGATGGATGGATGGATGGATTGCAAAGTAAACTTCAAAACCTGTAATGAATTGGATGAAACTATATAATACAGGGTCGTTCCAACCACTCTAACGCTGAAGTGTAGTACCTAAACTCTTCTGCAAAAAACCTGAGAAAAACCCATTGAAAAACCCTGTGAAGAGCATCTAAACTAGCTAAAATGACATTTTCCAGATCATATGGTTGGAGGTACTCGCCAGGGCATTTCAGCAAGACTTGGATTTGGTTGTTTTTACATTTTTTGTGCACATATGACGACAATAAACATGTTCCCAAATAATGTAAATTGCACATTTTAAAAGATGTAAAAGTCAAAGTTCTTTCACATGAACCTCTGATCACCACAATCATACAGTTAAAGTCTTTAACAAGCTAAAGGTCACCGGCAAAAAAACACAACAAAACATTGGGTGACAATTTTCACTGTATGCTTTGTAAGCTGGTTCCATTCAGTGAAAGTAGGCTTTGGACACCAAGGCCTCCCTGAATCTAACCTGAAAAAACCACATTTGAAGAAACATAATTCACTGAAAGTAGTGCTAATTTGTTTCACTGGCAAAGAGTGTGTCATTTGAGTAGAAATAGATAAAAGACAAGCACATTTCTCATATAAAAATATTTTTAAAAGGGTCTGATTTGACCCTGGAACCACATAGGGTTAACATCCACAGTAGTTTTTTTGCTTTCTTTACAGCACTAATGAGTAGGTTTAACCTAAAGGTTCTGACAGTTTTCAGTTTATTCAGTTTTATCTGTGTGTAACTCATACATCAACCTCCACTAAAGACTTATATCATTGTGATTTTGAAATACTCCATGATATTTATCACTTTAACCTGCTCCTGTCTGATTTTCTAAAGGCATTTCTCTAGTTAACTGAGGGTTTTTTTCTTGCTCATGCCGACCTGCAGGTTTTGTCGGACTAATCCGACGTTGTTGTCCTGCCGTATGTGAGGTCTGCAAAAACTCATCCAAAGGTCTCCTCCATATTGACTCCATCTCGCCGCTTTAGTCCTGAACAAAAAAAGCCCTTAAACCTCTGACTCTGTCTCAGCAGTCATACCGAAGAATTTTCCAGCTGAGCCATAATAGTGGGCTATATGTGTGCGAGTAGAGTTGAGTGGGCCATTTTGGGCTCAGACTCTTTGATCCTGAAATGCTTGTATGACTCGAGAGATTTTTCAACCACTTTCAAGCTCAGCGAATGCAGCCGTACTGTATGTGTCAGCACCATTTTACTTCACAATGTGCTGTTACTCTGGATACCAACTAATAATAATGATGTGACAGACTTTAAGCAAATCATTATCAGCAATTCAATATAAGTGTCAGGTTTGGCACGTTTTGCCGCCTTGAGACTGCAAAAACCTAATTTCCAAAAAGTGTTGCATTAATCCAGGCTTTGAATTATTCCAATAAAACAATGAGTAGCAGGTTCATCTTGGTGTGACATCCGCACACACTGTAGGTAATAGAAACAGCGATCTTTTTTTTTTTTTTTTTACAGATAACCACTGCTTTGTTCTGTTTCTCCCTTGTGGCGTGAGCGATCCAAAACCAGACTTTGAGTAATAATCAAGTCATAAGCTATAATGCGTGCAGTCAGTTGCCAATTTATTAGGCTCAGCTCAATGTAATGCAGTTTAATCCGACATCTTTGCAATATATCCTCCCAACACAAGACAGAAGGGAGAATGCAGTTTAGAAATGGAAGCTTTTACTGACTTTGAACACACCATATATCATGTTTATTTGTTAATGTACATGACATTTCTCAAGTTCAAGAAAAAGTGGCCATTTATGACTAATAAGGTGAAATAATGTGTTTAGAAATGGGTGATGTGAAAATGTTGTAGTCATGATTTAGTTATTAGATCCTCTATATAGCTATTATTTAGATAAATTATTTAGATAAAGGTTTTCCACAGTAATCCTGACCCATGTAGTTCTGTTCTGTCCTCTCTAGATGAACGATTGACTGTAATTAGGAAATTATAAATGCCATATGAAAATGAGACAAAATGAAATGGAAATGAGATGAAAGTAGAGGAAAATGACAAAAATTAATAAAAAAAAAAAGAGACAAAAACAAGATTAAATGAGAATCTAATACTGAGACAAAATTATATATTATAAAGTTAAAACAAAAGCAAGACAATGAGATGAAAACATGATTAAAAAACAGAATAAGGTAAAAACTAGAACAAATACACATTGAGACAAAGACCAGATAAACATTTGACTAAACAGACAAAAAAGATGAAACTGAGACATAATTATTAAAAAAAAAAAAAAAAAGAAAAAAGTAATGGGACGACAAAAATTAGGCCAATGAGAAAAACTTACAACAAAGAAAGTTAAAAATGAGACAATAATTAGACAAAAACAGACAAAAAGATGAGAGACAAAAAGGAGACAAAAAAGACACATTTGGTAAAAACAAAATTAGACAAAACACAACAATTAAATGGAAAGTTGAACAAAAGGAAGCAAAAAGCCAAAAAAAATGACAAGTTAAAACAAAGACAAGACAATAATGAGGTGAAAACATGATTTTAAAAAAGGAGATAAAACAACGAATGAGGCACTGAGACAAAGACCAGATAAAAAAAAATTGCTAGAAGAGAGAAACAAGGTGAAAACTGAGTGAAAATGTGCCATATTTTCAAAGGTCCTCCATAGTAATTTAGACTCATTTGGATCTCTCATAGATGAAGTTTAATGAACTTAGTCATAAAATTATTGATACAAGACAAAAAAGAGAAGAAATGAGACAAAAAAGCAGAAAAAATGACATAAAGGATGTGAAAATTACATACTATTAAGACAAGAAAAACAAACAAAAATAGATAAAAAAGTGTGACAAATACATGATGAAAGTTAAATGAGATGATGGTATGACCAAAAATTATGAAAAAAAGGCAAAAATAAATGGAAAATGTTCAGTTGTAGACCTTCCAAAGGTTCTCCATGCAGTTCTATCAGGTTTGTCAGTTCGTCAGTGATGGTTTCATTTGTCGTCTCCTCAAATATCAATATCCCTTTGTTTTTCCTTATTTTAACTCGTTATTATTATTATTAGGGGTGTGTATCGGCAAGAATCTTGCAATACAATACAAATCACAATACTAGGATTACAATACGATTTATCATGATACATCATGATACTGTTAAAAAGGCAATTTTTTTGTTTGTTTCTTTTTTCTAAGCGATTCTTTCCTTGATTAATTGAATTACACCTGAAATATGGATAAATACTAAACACATTTTTATTTGATCACAACTGGATCTGATACTATATCATAAAATGTTCTTTTGTTAAAACTTAAATGATGTTTTACAGACATTACAGTTTCAGATCCTGCTCAAATGTTCATATTCTATTAGTTCATGACATTATTTTTGTGCGATCCCAACAGAGGAACTAACCTTTCAGACAGTAAAAAAATGCTTTTAGGATGCTTCAAATAAGCATTATTTAATAAAACAGTGTTAAATAATAATAAATAAAATATAAGCAATAAAGAAAAACAAAAAACAAAAATGAACCTCCACCATATCTGCATTTGAATAAACACTTAAAATATCAATACACTACTTTTTAATATCGATACAGTATTGTGCAACGAAATATTGCGATATATTGTAGAACCGATATTTTCTTACACCCCTAATTATTATCTGTACATCGCTCCTGTTCCTGATTCTTAATGTGAGGAATGGATTCACAAAAACAATGAAGTCGACCAAAATCTGAAATTTACTCCAATACAAGTCTAAGTAAAATGTAATATTGCCGCACGCAACCATTGCTCCAACTTTTTCTTCTTTGGAATTGTACATTAATAAGTTTTCAGAACCACAAGCAACATTTCTTCATCTTTTATTATATGATTATAAAGTTAGATAAAATAAATGTTAAATTGGGGTCACTGTTACCTAAAGAAATGTTCCCTTCCTCCAATTTCATCTGTTCTGGCTGATGGTGAGCAACTACAAAGATGTATACTCGTCTCTTGGAACTGACACTGCTGAGGGGATTTAAGATATTTTCCCCCAAAATTGGTATAAATAAGGCTTAAGTCCAGTCACTGCAAACGAATAATGCTCTAAAGCCTCCTCGGGCTTAACCAAAGTCTATAACTTTATCGGCATGTCTGAGTGAGAGCCATGAAGTGTTATAGATGAGAAGTAGACTTTTCTTTCCTGTCAAACAGCAGAGTTGTCGAGTTTATTATAATTTATCTCGGGAACAAAATAACAGACTTGGGGGCAGGTCACGGAGCTGGGTTTGGAGTGGTCTGCTTTATGTTTGTGTTGCAGCACAGCGGATTTATAATCTAATTCATCTTAAAAATAACTCGGATGCAGGGAAGAAGCAGATGTGGGGATGCAGCTGTGGTTTGGTATAAATTGTTTATGATCGTAGTTTTGAAGAAGTTATTGAGCTAATTCTGTCAGGGAAACAGCTGTGTTTTGACCTTAGATCAGGTCAGTGTGTTAAACCAATGAGATAATGCTATGGTTAGTGATAAACTCAGGAAATGTTTGTCTACTAGCGTAAATTAGCATGTATGCATTTTTTAACATACAAAACACAGAATAAAGCAAAGCAGAAGTATTTGGTCATGAAACTGACCAAAATGAAAAATGAAAATACATTCAAACTTGGAGCCGATTTCCTAAAATGTTCAGTGGTTGTATGAACGGGACAGAGCAGCACAGCCAACAACCTGGAGGGGGCGGAGCCTCAAGTGGCTCATGTGCATTTAAAGGGCCTGCGCTCCAAACCACCTTTCTGGTGTCATTACTCAGAAATAGTGTTGAAGATGGACCTGTGGAGTTGAATGAATGAAGAATTCAGACCCAAGCAGAGCATTTACAGTTTATGTAGGCCACAGGGAAATGTTGGAAAATACATAATTCCATTAAAAAAAAAAAAGAAGCAAAATATCACTCCTTTAAAGAAACAACCAAACAGTAACATAATCGTGGTATAACAACCGGCCTTTGGTGAAGCTGCAAAAACAACTATTTTCAACATCGATGCTTTTGTTAATTATTTTCTGGATTAATTGAGTTACAATTTGATCTATTAAATGTCAGAAAATGGTGAAGAAGTGCTTCCCTAAACTGAGGATGACATCCTAAAATGTCGTTTTTAAGTCCAGAGTTATTTATATGAGGAATAAAAAGACTGAGAATAAATCAGATTTATCAGATTTAAGATGGATCAGAGTTTTGGCTTACAACTTCTTTGATAGTTGAGTATTAATCATTTTATCATTGCAGCCAAATAGTAAAGACCTCGGCTCCACAGTTAAGCTAATGAATTATTGTCTTAAAGTTGTAATACTACTGATGGCCTCTAGCTGCTGCTCCAAAAACCTCTGACTTCCATAATAAAGTAACATTGAACTTCTCCATGAAAATAGCACTTTTTGTTTTTTTTTTTCTGGGAGACAGTTTGATTATATCCATTTTATTTGGAACATCTATAAGGTCAGAACAAGATTTAAAAAATTAATACATTAAAATGAATCCGATCTGCTCCTTTCTAAAAACATTCACATTGGAGTTTTTAGTGTTACAGTTATTTCTTCATATTTCAGCCACAGATCAGTCCATGAAGAAGATAACAGAATCTTCTAAAACCTTTGTATTTGTAATGAGCAGAGATGAATGTCACGAACCATCTTCCACACTTCTAGTTTTCTGCATCTATGAATTACTGAAATGTCCTTGAAAAGATGCTCCAGTTGATCAACCTCCTCAACCTGATTGCAACCTTCCTTCAAAAGGAAGCTACTCATCTTTCCTATTGTTAGCAACATTTGTTCATATATCAGATCTTAATATTCGATCATATTTTCTATTGCATCTAAAAGTCGCTGTGGAATTTGAGTCGATGAAGACGTGCTTGATGTTGCGTCTTTTACCAGCTGACATACTTGTGCTGCAAATAAAACATGTGCACTTGTCATTTACGTTTGTGGGAAATTCATGTTGTCCTATTTCCTACTCCTCTTGAGAGCAGTATATTTTTTGTGCTGTTTATTCACTCGGCTATTTTCCATGTTTCTACACTGATTGGCAAATAATCAGGTTGTCTGTGGATTTGATGGGATAGAAGTACATGTTGAACGGACAAATGAACTGCTCTAACACATGAAATTCTGTCATAAATCACAGACTGTAAAAGGTGAAGTGATTTGTAATGTTGGGTGGCATGAATAAGACTGAAATGACATTGTTTTTCACCTCATATGGACAGCTACAAAACATTTATGATAAAAACATCCTGTACAAAAATAGAAAATTCAACCCATATTTTCACCACCATTATTTATTTTTATTTACGTATTTATTTATTTTTATTGATTTTAATACTTTTAACTATTTGATTTTAGATTTCTCTGAGGTCAGCGGCCCTTGTGTTCAGCCTGTCTGTCTTTGGGGCTTGGGACCCAATCTCAGTTCTTGAGAGTGATGGTGGAACCATCCCCAACACCTGACGCGGACCTTGTTGTCCCGGGCGCCGTCCGAGCCGGTATGACTCTATCTGACCGGGATTCAAACCGGCAACCAACCATCCGCCCGGTCCTAGAGACCGGTCTGGTACTTTCTTTCTTTGCCTTGACTTCATTCTCTCTCTCAGGTCAGCTGCTCTTATGTGCTTGGGACCCAATCTTGATTGTGGGTGATGGTGAAACCACCCCCTTGCCGTAGCATCTTAGTACCGTGGATGAGGTACAACGCTGTTGTTCCATCCTTGCCAGGATATGAACCGGCAACCATCTCATCCGCCCTAACCGGGATTCAAACCGGTAACAATTTTTCATCCGCCCTGGCTGAGATTCGAACCGGTGACCTTCTGTTGTGTAGTGGTGTAAACCACTAAGCTATCCAGCCGCTATCCTATGAAAAACTGTGTAAAACTAGTCAAACTTTCTTGAGGTCAAACCGTTTCTGTGTCTGTCATACTGATCCCCCAACAATGTAGGATTTTATGTTATAAATATTACTTAGAATTAGTTGCAATATCTAAGTGAGGTAGCAAATAATGAAAATTCTTGGAATAGGTTAAGTTACCATAAAAATATTAAGTCTCAATAAATAAATAAATAAAAAAGGTCTTTCAAGATAAGTCAGATATTCCTGTTTTGCAGCGTAGTATTTATATTTTCTTCTTCAAAGTAAAATTCTGTTGTTCATTTTGACAGTTTCTCAGTCTTATCTCATGCTGTGTCAGCTGATAGTTTACATTAAAGCTCTGTCACCAACAAATCAACCCTACAGACTGTATCAGTCACTGAATAAAATACAAAGCTCATTGTTTACACACATCTGTATTATTGTATCATCAAGTTTTCTTCAAACTAAACATCATAGACACTTATTTCAAAATCAAATTTGAATCGAAAATCGCAAATTTCACAACATGACGATCTCTGATACCATTACTGTGTACAGCAAATGCAACAAACATCCCAACTTGGTCCGTGTCCATGTCTGGTGTTGTTGTGATTTCCTCCTCTGCTGCTGCTTTGTTTTGGCGCTTTCTGTTAGTGACGTTACTACAGAAATAGACGCGATATGATGACATCATTGAAAGGTTCTTACAGGGACATAACTGTAATGGAGACACGACGGCTGAGCGGACCAGGACAACTCGCGGCCCAGTCTAATGCCGCGTTTGGGCATTAGACTGGCATTTCGGTATCGACTCGACTCGGCTCCACTCGGCCGTGTTTCCACTACAGTGGAACCAGCTCGGCTCAGCGCCAGTCGGTATTCCGATGTAGCACATTTATTTCCGTGTCATCTGCTCAGAGAGTTACTGAAAACTCTATTGTTGCATGTTGTCTCATCTGAATTTTTACATCGGCCACCAAAGACTGAATCTCCTCGACCGACCGTGGTGTACTTTTGGGTTGTCATCATGTGGATTAATGTACCGCTATATTTACTGTTTACTTCTGCATCTGTGTTTGTAAAACATCGGGTCACAGAGAAAAGTGTCTGACCAATCAGTGGTCTGCAGTGTTTATATGTCACGTTTTGGTATCGGTTCCAACATTTTGGAACCTTAGCGGAGGTGGGTGCCAGATTCCAGGTCCTTTTTCGTAATGGAAACGCAAAAAGGCCATGCCGAGTAGAGTAGAGTAGAGTGGAGCTGGTACCACACAGTGGAAACGTGGCATAAAGTACCCCCCCCCCCCCCCAAAAAAAAAAAAGTCCCGGGACCAATATAGTGGAAACACACCTAATGATACATCCACACAGTTTTTGTCAAAATGAATATAAAGATACATTTTCAGCACCAGGAGGGTTCAAATTCAAACTGTATAAACTCTTAGGGTCCAAAAACACAAAAAAAGAACCACACACGAATAAAATTGGATTTAGATAAATATGAGCCCTTTAACTGTATAAATACGACATATTGGCCCTTTAATGTGCTGTGAGATCTGCGTTTCACACTGTGAGGGAGATACAAACGTTATGTAACTCCAAACATCAAACTATATTGATGTGACCGGTTTATCTGATTGTGTGTCTGCTTTGAAATGATATTGATATACATTAAATATTCATGCACTGCCCAGGCCGGGCTCAGATCTGACTGACTTCAGATAGACTTCATCTGTTTGGTTTTTGCAGATAACTTCTTTTCATTCCTGTGTAAATTGACTCTAATTTAAGACTGAATATGACCGTCCTTGCCAACACTTCAAGCATTCTCAACCTTGTATATTTTCAGTAGGTTACGGTCTTTTGCTTTTCAATCCAGAACCAGCTGTGTTTTCTGTCTTTTTGTCCATGTATGACACTGGTTAGCAGGTGCGTAGGCTTGTTGCCATGGAGACGTAGATTTTAGGACTAAATTATCCTAGTTTTCGGCTTAAAAAATGTGCCAGGCTTTATTTTTACGTATCTCCAAGTTGCATTAGATTCATCTTAGAGTGAAAATGGAGAGTGGTTGAATATAGCCCAGGCTTTGTGAAACCGAGCCCGTGACACAATGAATGTTGGCGTCGGATTTAATCCTTTCATGCGCCCAGTGTTTTCCTACAATCCAACACTGGCATGTGTGTGATGGTATTCCAGGAGGAGGTTTGGTGTAGAAACACTGACCAGAACCAGGCTGCACTGATGCTAATTATTCAGGAAGAGAAGAAACAGCATAAACAGAGGCTTATTCAATTATTCTGTTTATTTTATGTTTATTTTGTTGATTATGGTGTTAATTTTTGTTAATTTGAAAGGTTGTTTGCTCCTTTTTGTGCTTTTTGTCTCATGTTTGGCTGATTTTTGTTCCTTTTCCGTTGATCGTCTTGTTCATTCCATTTGTTGTTTACTTTTTCCATCATTTTGCATCATTGCGTCTTTTACAAATATTTGTTTATTTTGTCAACAATTTTGTAATTTATGTTTTTGTCACTCATTTTTTTCATTAAATTGATTTTGTTCCTTTTTTCTTATATTGCTCATTTTTATTGAATTGTCATATTTTGTTTATTTTTGCACATTTCACAGATTTTTTATTTTTTTTTGAATGATATTTTTTTAGATTATGTTATTTTTTCTTAATTTGTACATTTTGGTGCTTATTTTACTTTCTTCATTTTGTTATTTGTTTCACTTTTGTTTATTTTGTAATTTTTTTGTTATTTCACTAATTTTCGTCTTGTATCATTTTGTTACATTTTTGTTTATATTAAATATTTGGTGATTTTTGTTCATTTTATGGCTTATTTTGCAAATTTATATTAAATTTATTTCTTATTACTCATTTTGTTTCTTAACTTATATCTTTGCCTTTTGTTGTACATTTGTTGCCCAGTTTACAGATAATTAAAATAATGTAAATAAATAAATATATGTATATATAATTTTGGTAATTTTTATGTTTTTTGTTGTGATTTGGTTTATTTTATCATCTTTTCCCCTCATTTTCTTCATTTTTTTCCTACATTTATTTCCTATTTTTGTGCTTTCCTTGTATATTTTGTCCATTTTTGATCATTTTGCTGATCATTTTGTTGATTTAGCTCGCTACATTCTTCATTTTTTTGTTCTATGACGACAGCGGAGGCCTAAAGTTGAAGATCAGAGGTCACATTCATCGTCAGGGCAGAACGAAGGGAAGACGTGAGCTGGGATTGATCCGATGCCAGAACAGAAATTGAGCAAAAGCCGGAACCGATGCCCGTTCTGGAGATGAGTAGGAGTTGATGTCGACGAGGAGGAATAGTGTTGGGGTGGGGGCAGGGGGTGGGGGGGTCTCTGATGACGAAGAAGCCGATGAGTAGAAGTCTGAGTTGCGTCAGAGTGGAACCGAGCAGATAATTGCTGGAGAAGAGCCAGGCTAAAGCCACGGGAGTTGGAGCTGAAGTAGAGGAGGAGGAGAAGTGATGAAGAGGTGGAAGGATTTGGGGTGGGGTGGGGGATCTGAAAGTTTCTTCCTGTCAGAGTTGGATCTAACAGCTTGGATGTGATGGGGGGAAAATAGCGCTGTCAGTCAGTGAATGTGTTGACATTGTCGTGTGACGACTGTTCAATCAAAGGCAGTGGAGACACGTTGACGACACAAAACCACACGTTCTTCTACTGCAGGGGTGTCCAAGTCCTTATAGTTCAGGGGCCATTATGATCTCAAACAAGTCAGACCAGTAAAATAACAAAATAACCTATGATTAATAACAACTCAAATATGTTTTAGATTGAAAAAAGTAAGATTACATTATGAAAATTATCTATTATTTTTAACCCTTCAAGACCTACTGCTACATTTTCGTAATAGTTCCCAAATGAGTTTTTGTCTATATTTAACCTTCTTTAGGTGATTCATCACCATACCTCCACCAAGGAGGTTATGTTTTTGCCAAGGTTTGTTGGTTTGTTAGTTTGTTAGCATCATAATTCAAAAAGTTATGGATGGATTTTGAGGAAATTTTCAGGATATGTCCACTCTGGGTCACAGAAGAGATGATTACATCTTGGAGGTGATCTGGATCACTGTCTGGATCCAAGAATTTTTTTAAAGGATTCTTTATCATTTTGAGATAGGGCATGGTGGACCAGAGTTGATTATGAGGTCATTCAGCACCATCTAGTGGAGGAAGGTACAAACACTACCTTAAAACCAGAGTGGACATATCCTGAAAATTTTATCAAAATCCATCCATAGTTTTTTGAGTTATGTTGCGAACAAACAAACAAACAAACCCTGGCAAAAACATAAGCTCCTTGACGAAGGTAAAAAGAAAAAAAAAAGGACAAACACTACCTTGGCGGAGGTCTGCGTTCTCCGAGTGCTTTCCTAGTTGTAATATTATCCTCTGTATTTCGTATTTTCCAGTGAAAATCATGTATTTTCCTAGATTTGAATTACTGATCATGTAGATGTTCATAAAAGCTCCGAGTAAAGTTGAGGGTTATTATTTCAAAAGCAGTGAAAATTGCAGAAAAAGTGACTTTTTAAGCAAATTATCATGAACTGAACATAAACCCAGTGTGTTCATCCACTGTCATTGATCCAACTCCATGGGTTTTACTGCTGAATCAATGTTACAGAAGATGACCTGTTTCCATGGTAACTACAGAGCCTTTGAATGTCCAAATATGGTCAGATCTGATGACCATGAAAAGATGAATAACTATATTTTACACCAATTATTGACATGGATTGACAGGAGGGGTGGATGTTTGCGTCTTTATGGGTTAAAAAAATGTGAATAATTAGAACGTGAAATTTCTTCAGAAAAATAAGTGCACTTTTAACAATATATGTTATGCTCACTGTCAGATGGAAACCTCGTAAATCCAATTTTGGTCTCTTTTTCTTGTCATAAAGTGATTCCATTGGTCAGTCTTCACATTGGCCAGATGGTTTTAGAAATATTTAACCAATGAAAAGTGTTGAAAATGGCTTGTGACTACATCTCTTAACTCCATTCATTTATTTAGAATATTCGTACATTTTCCAGTTTCGTGAAAAATAACCATTACGGACCTAAGAGGTTTCCATCTGACAGTGACTATATGTACATACACTGTAAAAACTTAAACATTAAATCCACTTAAAATTTTTCTTCAATAGGTCACACAAAAAAAAAAAATAAAAATGAGTGAACCAAATTAAATTACGCTAAATGTAAATTTCATTTAATTTGGTTCACTCAGCTAATTGTTTTTTTTTTTTGTAACCTATTGAAGAAAAAAATTTAAGTTGAGTCAACGTTGTACTTTTACAGCATAACTTAATAATGTTTTGTGTATTTGTAGATCCACTGTGATCTGTAACAGAATATTGAGATAATTGCACTAATTTTTCTGCAAATAGTTCAGGTTGTACTTGGTTTTTCATGTTCATGTATTTTTTTACACTAAAAAAAAGAGTAAATTTGGAGTTATTATATGTACTCTGTAAAAAGTAAAACATTGAATCAACTTAAAAAAATTTCTTCAATAGGTCACACATTAAAAAAAAAAGTTGACTAAACCAAATTAAATTACATTAAAATACATTCAATGTAATTTCATTTGGTTGACTCAACAATTTATTTTTTTATGTGTGACCTATTGAAGAAAATTTTTTATTTTGATTCAATGTTTTACTTTTTACAGTGTAATGTTCTTATTGTTTTGTGTATGACCTTGAACTAAAAGGATTTTGACACTGTTTTTCGTTTATATTTTTAGTGTAATTTTTGCATTTCACAAATTCCTCCCATGGGCCTGATTGGATCCTTCTTAGGGCCTTTTTCGGACCGTGGGCCGTATGTTTGTCATCCCTACTCTATTGTCATCTGCTCCTCAATGATGCAACCACTTTGAAAATCACATCAGCCATTAATCTAATTTACTCATTAAGCCTAATGCTATCCACATAATCCATACTCTTCTCTCTGATCAAATGATTCTTTGTGTAAAATTAAATATTTGCTGTGGGAGAGGGTCTACAGAGGCCTCTTGAATGGCAGTTTTGTCCTTTTGTCCTCCATCACTTTCAGCCGCTGTTTCCTTCTTATTTTCATCTTTTTTTCCCCATAGCTGTAGGATTAAAGTAATATTTCCTCGTCGTTTTTCTCTGCTTTTATCCATTAATGGGTGCTTCTTGTTAACATGGTTTAACTTATTATATAAATCAAAGACGGTGAGGGTTAACACGCCAACTCCAGGATGGCACGGTACTTTATTCCATGCATTTAGTCAGTTTTTGTTCATTTCAGTGCTTATTTTGCTCATTTTGTTGCTTTGTTTATTCATTTCCTGTTTATCATGTTGATTATTTTGTTCATTTTTGTTGTCCTTCTTGATGTTCGCGCTTGTTTTGTTGTTACTTTTTGTGAAAGAATTTGTTCATTTTCTGTTTATTTGTTGCTTATTCCACACATTTTTCATTCCTCTTGTTGATTATTTTTGTAATTTTTGTTAACATTTTTTGTTTTGTTTATTTTCTGTTTATTTCTAGATCATTTAGTTCCTTTTTGCTCCTTTGGGTACTAATTCTCTTCATTTTTGTTCCTTTTTTCCCTCTTATTTTGTTTAGTTGTTCAATTTTTTTTCCTATTCAGGCACTTATTTTGTTAATTTTTATTCCTTTTTACCCACTTATTTTGTTTATTTGTTGCTCAGGTTTTTCATGTGTTTATGTTGTTTTTTGCTTATTTTGTTGATCTTCTGTTATGTTTATCATTTTGTACATTTTGCACAATATTTTGTTCATTTGTTGTGTATTTTGTTGCGTGTTTTATTCTTTAAAAATCTTTTTTATTGTCTTATTGTGTTCAATTTCTTGTATATTTTATTCATTTCCTGTTTATTTTTTGATCTTTGTTTTGTTAGGTTGTTGGTTATTACCTCCGCCAAGGAGGTTATGTTTTGCCAGGGTTTGTGGATTTGTTTGTTTGTTAGCAACATAACTCAAAAAGTTATGGATGGATTTTGATTAAATTTTCAGAATATGTCCACTCTGGGTCAAGGAAGAGATGATTAAAGTTTGGAGGCGATCTGGATCACCGTCTGGATCCAGGAATTTTTAAAAAAGATTCGTTATCATTGTGAGATTGGGCATGGTGGCACAGAGTTGCATATGAGGTCATTCAGCGCCATCTAGTGGAGGAAAGTACAAATATTACCTTTAAAAAAGTACAAACACTACCTTGGCGGAGGTCTGTGCTCTGAGTGCTTTTCTAGTTTTATCAATACAATTTTAATTGTTCACTATTGAGAGTATTTTGTCTATTTTGATTCATTGTTGATGCTTAGTTTTTCACTTTTTCCCCATTTTCCTCATGTCAGTTATTTTTGCTGTAAAAACATAGAAAAGGCCATCGTCTGCTGCACTAAGTTAATGTTTTTTTTAACCTCCTGAGACCCAGGCAAGTACAAGTTTTGGCTTTTTTAAAATGTTAAATGAAATAATTGCTTATGTTGGAAATATCATGATACAATAGTTTTTTCAGATGCTTTTTTTTTGGGGGGGGGGGGGGGCTGTCCTTTTTGCACTGGAAAAAAAATCAAAATCTTACCAAGTGTGTTTTATATAAAATAAGAAGAACTTATTTTTAAAAATATTACCAAAAATAATTTTCAATTGTTCCATTTGCAGATTTTTTTTTTTTTTTTTTTTTTGCTTGAACTAAGCAAAATAAAAATAAAAATAAATAAATTTTGAATTTAGCGAAAATATCTTCCAGAGGAACAAGTTAAAATAATCTTGGTAAGATTTCTTGAAATAAAATTTTCCAGATCTATTGTCAAAAAATAATTCTTATATCTCACTGAAAAGTTACTCTTGAAGTGATTATGTTTTATTTTAATTGTGATGAGATATTTGGAGAAGAAATGAGTAAAATACACTTGGTAAGATTTTGATTTTTTGCAGTGTGGTGGACAGCTTTGTTTTTTTTCCATGATTTTTGTCCCTAAACCCCTCATATACTGGTAAATCAGCTTCAGGAGGAACCCTAACATTGGATCATTTCATAATATTTCAATGACATCATCTGTTTTCTGTCTTTTCTTTCTTTTCATTCACCCTGAACAGGAAACATGCGCCGTAAATTCACTTATACTCTTCTTGCTTTGCCTGTTTTTATCCACTGTTGTTGTCTACGTATCTAGAAGGGTCAGAGTCCAGGCTTTGCTTTCCTTAAGCCGGTCATAAAATAAATCTGTGTGAAACGTTAACTGAAACGTCGCATCGATGTGGGCTTTCAACTCGCATTCAGCGTCACGAGGCTGAGCCGAGTACAGCTGTAAAGATTTTCCATTCACGCTCCGTTCTCGTAATACTTTAGACTTGGCTGCGTTTCATCAAAAGAAACGTGTTTTCATTCTTTGACAATGTTTTTAGTCTCTTCATTGATAGAAGTCAAGGTCTTCTCACTTACCGCCTCAGCTTTGTAAACCACTGCCTGCAAATAATCTTTTTTTACATTTTTTTTAATTAAATCTGCAGCGATGATGAAAGGTTAATAATTTCTAATGGTGACTTGTGACAGTGGAGTAATGCCACATCAATTTATACCAACTTTTAGCTTTGTCACACCTATTAAGAAGTTACACCAACCAAGGACACAGCTACAGATTTGTTCTTAAACAGCAGTTTTAACTCATGAAGACCTCACAAATCAATATTTGGTGGAATAAGCCTGGTTTTCATGCGTCTTGGCGTGCTGTCCATCAGTCTTCCACATTGCTGTTGGCTGCTTTAAGCCTGTACTGGCGCGAAAATGCGAGTAGTTCCGCTTTGTTTGATGGTTTGTGACCATTCATCTTCCCCTTGATGCTGTTCCAGAGGTTTTCAATGGGGTTCAGGTCTTGAAATTTGGAGTGTGTTTTTTTTTTTTTTTTTTTTTTTTTTTTAACCAGAGCTCTTTTGTCTATCATATATTTGTTCTATTGAATTGAAAAAAAAAAAGAAAAAGAAAAAACATATACAGTAATATCATATATAGAATAGAATACAGCAGGGTGGCAAAGCTCCAAAGCCTTTTATACAATAAAAACCAGGCTGAAAAACACTGAGAACCATCATTTCAAGGCCACTTTGAAAACCTCTTACACAACAAAATTAAACAGAGGATTGTTCAGTGGCTCATTAGCGCTGCAGAACAAGAAAAAAACTAGTTTCACTCATCAGACATAGTTGTAGAATAGTCGCAAGTACCTTTAATAAGTAAAAACCAGTCCAATAAATGCACTGACAGGGTTCTTCAAAAGTTTTAGAGCTCAGAAGTTATCAGAGACATTTCCCATTATTGCTTGGGTTTTTGTATAATTTTAGTTTTGGCAATTCCACACTACTTCTGAGTCACTATCAGATGTTGTTTATTAATTCTTTATTCTTTATTTTAGTCCCATTAGCTGCGACGATCCCCATTAGATCTTCTTCATAGAAAAGAAAAAAATAAAAATCAAACTACACTCTGTTGTTATTTTTTAGGTCATTTCATCAACATTGTTCAACACTTTTTTTTTTTTTTTTTCTTGCAGTTTTATAGGTCTACAAATTAAATACTTAAATCAGGGGTGTCAAACTCATTTTAGCTCAGGTATGTTTGATCCCAAGTGGGCTGGACCAGTGAAATAATAACATAATAATATATAAATAATGTGAACTCCAAACTTTGCTCTATGTTTCAGAGTGAAAAAAGTAAAAAAAAAAAAAAAAATACATTATGAAAATGTTTACGTCTACAAATTATCCTTTAAAACGATGTGGAGAAACATGAACAAACTGAAAAACAAAGTGTAATTTTAACAATATTCTGCTTCAGTTTATTATTTACACATGTACATTGCAACATACAGATCACAGTGGATCTACAAATACACAAAACATACAGTAACGGGCAGATTTTTTTTTTTTAAATTGCACAAATTTCTCTTCAGACATTTCATGTTGTTTATATTTCTTTAGGTTATTCATGTGTTTTGAGAAAATATAGTTTGTTTTAGTGTAAATACTGTAAAATTACATGAATCTGTTTACAATTAGGGGCGACACGGTGGTGCAGTGGTTAGCACTCGTGCCTCACAGCAAGAAGGTCCTGGGTTCAATTCCTGGGTGGGACCTTGGGACCTTTCTGTGTGGAGTTTGCATGTTCTCCCCGTGTCTGCGTGGGTTTCCTCCAGTTTCCTCCCACAATCCAAAGACATGCACTGATAGGTTAATGGGCTAATCTCAATTGTGAATGTGAGAGTGATTGTTGGTCTCTATTTGTCAGCCCTGTGATGAACTGGTGACTTGTCCAGGGTGTACCCCACCTTCACCCTCAAATAGCTGGGATAGGCTCCATGTGACCCCCGTGACCCTAGTGAGGATAAAGCGGGGATAGAAGATGGATGAATTAATGTATTTTTTTTCCCTTTTCTTTTTTTCTTATCTGTGTATGGTTATCTATATAAGTTGGCACATTTTCATTTCTGTCAGTATTTTTGTGTTTTAATTTGTGATATTTGAACGGTGTAATTTTAACAATATTCGTATGTGTTATTTTGTTCATCTGTTCATTTGTTTAAAAAAAGTGTATTATTCCTACTTTATATATCATTTTGCTTCATAACACTCAATAAAAATACATTTGAAAAAAAAAGGCACAAGATAACAAGAAAAAAATTGTAATATTTCGGGAAAGAAAGACTGAATATTATGAGAATAAATTCATAAAGATGGGGGATGTTGGGAATCTCCTTAAATGATACTTATACAGGATTCTCAATATAAAATACTTGCTCAGTCTTTTGGAATTTAAATAGGACTTCAGCTGAACTATGAAGTTTATTCTCATACTATTGTAACATTATTCTCAAAACCTCTTCATTACACTCCTTAATCCTCTAAATATATGTATATTTTTATAAGTGTTTATTTGATAAGATCAGACCAAGTCGATGACCCACTGTAAATCACCGATACAGATAATAGATTTCACCACATCACAAGTACATGTGTCCATTTCCACATGTCGTTGCTAACCATGATCTACTGCAGGTCATACACACATATATGAACTGTATCTGATATTTCAAGTGCATCATCAAAGATCATGTGCATTGTTTGTGAATCTCTTTGTTTTTTATGTTAATACTGTTTTTTGTTGCGGAAAATTCTGTGTTTTAGTGCTGTTTATGTGGATGAGAAGCCCAAATGTAGGGAAAAATGCTCCTTTTGCAGAATCTTCCCTATAATGCATATCTGATTGTTGCTGCGATAATCATCTATGTTTCAACTGGAGCCTTAATCTAACGTATTTCCATCTGTGTGCTTTATTTTGCTTTGCGGGTTTCCAGCTCTTATAATTCACTCGGCTTCCCTCCGCTCCCCCCCCCCACCACCTCCCCCCTTTGTTTCATTTTATCATCACACTACATGTAATAAGAGCTAAAGTGGACCCACAAATGAAATGGAACCAGTTTGCAGCTCCAGATGATGAGGTGGCCGTGACTGTGTGATGGGTCAGATTGGAAATTTAGCCGAGGCCACCGGGGGAGGTAATTGTTTTCCAGGGAAGGCAAGGGTTACAAGGGAAGAAAAAAGGGGAAGGGGAGTGAAGAACAGGAGGGTGGGTAGAAGTAGGTAAGCAACATAAAGAGCCATTTTCTCCTCCTCCTTCTCCTCTCCTGTCATTTGTATCACTCTGTTCCTCCTCCTCTCCTCCCGTTCCGTGTCCTTATCAGATAACTGAGGATGCCTTCGTTCTAAAAGGTGCTACTAGACATCTCCAGTAACTCCGTCGCATGTGTTCATGTGTGTGTCGGCGTGTGTGGTTTTTCATGACAGTTATTGGAGCTTGTCATCGTGCTCCTCTAGATCAATGGAGCACAGTTGCCTAGCAACCGGCTGATCGGAGGAAGGAGGCGGGCGAGCGAGCAGCGGAGAGAGAGGGAAGAGAGCAGCATAAGATTAGAAAAGAGAGAAGAGGAAAGAAGGCAGGGAAGTGGGTGAGATCAACAGCAGAGAATGCAGTGGTTGGATGACAGGGAATAAGACCTGAGACAGTAGAGCTTAGTGTGTCCAATCTGGCTTTGTGTGAAGGGCGAGGACGTGCACAGCAGTGGGACGAACCCCAAGTGTTAAAGCATCAATTGTGCATATGTGCATAATTATGTGCGAGTGTGCAACAGTAGTTCAGGACTGATGAGTTGATGTTGATACTATCGCGCTGAAATAGAACATCAAAGTGCTACCATGGTGACGCCAGCAGCACACTCTCTCTCATTTAGCTGCTGATTTAATTATCTTTATCTTTAAGGGGAACAAAGTGGTTAAACGCGCTGCATTGGGAGAGAGCGGCGGTAGAGATAAACAGCAGGGAATGAGCAGAGAAGGGGGGCGGGGGGTAAAAATGGAGAGGGAACTCAGAGGGAGATGAATTTGGACAGGAGGAAATGAGGAGAGGGGAGACGAGCATAAAGAAAGAGAGCAAGGACGAGGTGAGCGAAACTGATGATCAGGTGTTCGTTGGCCTCTTGAGAGATGCACACATATGCTCCACATCGTCTATAATATTTACACAGTCTCTCCTCCCATTCCACTGATGGCAAGAGGGGGAAAAAACAGGAGATGTGGAAGGGGGAGGAAGGGGAGGGGATGGGGTGTCATTATATACCAAAAAAAAAAAAGAGGGAGGGAGGAATAGCTGTCATCCCAGAGGTATTCTGTGTGACTGAGTTAGAATAACATGTGGAGGCAGAGTGGCTGTTAAACTTTATGGAGGATTGAAAATGGACAATTAGCATCTCAACGATCTTACTGTCACCTGGAACATTCTCCCCCGTCGTCATAGTAACCCTCCTCTCCCCACACTCACCTCCTCCTATCTCGCACTTGCCCATCTCCGCCGTGGCCTCAGCGTTCACGGAACTTCACCTGCATGCACACAACAAGTAGCCGCATCACGTAGACACGGAAACCGAGATGTTAACACCACAACATGGCACGGTACTTAAAGAGGCGGTGGATTCCAATTTAAAGTGGTTCTATGTTGTAGTGGTATTCCAACGTCTCACCAGTAGGGGACAGTCTGGAGTCGAACACATTTAGAACTACCAAAACCACCAACAAATAAACCTTTTGTATCCACAGACTGTATAAGCTCATTGTTTCCACACATTTGTATTATTGTATCAAATTTTCTTCGAAGTAAAACTCAGACACTTATTTAAACAGTTGCTCAAAATACTACTGTCTTACTATCTTTATGTGCTACATCAGCTGATAGTTTACATTATAGCCCTGTTAGCTTAGCTCTGTTTTTAGCCTGAAAACAGCCACAGTAAAACCACAAATCACCTGTTTCAGACTGATCTCACTAAATGGCGTTGTTGTTGGTTCTGTAAGAGCTTTTTTCCAACTGCTGTTAGACTGTTGAACACATCTGTGTAATAAGGAAACACAGTTCCTCCTCTCAGTTGTAATCTTTTAGTGCAATTATGGTTTTATATGCCGTTATTTTAACATTTCTTTCTTTAACATTTATTTTAACATTATTAATTGTTATATTAATATTTCTGCTCTTTTTTTTTATCTATTACCTTTTATGGTTTTAATCTATTGCCTTTTGTGCTTTATTGTCTTACTTATTTCTGTAGTTGTTGCGATATATTTCTGGCTGCTAAGGTGTTTCTATATTTCTTGTGTTCATGAAATAAGCCGATGAAACGCAATTTTCTTCTGCATTGTACCGTGTTGGTATGTGCTTGAATGACGATAAAGTGAATCTTGAATCGTGAATCGTACATGTCACGCCAGTTTTTACGGTATTTGGCGTGCTATACCTACAGATTTTCGACCTTTCACATGTTAGTCACCGCCATTTGATCGCTTGTCAATTTACGCTAAGATCTCCGGTTCACATACCTCTGACCCTGTGTGTGGTATTTGATGCATCGATTCAAGTTGGACAGGGAGCTAATAACGGTGTGAACATACACGCAGAAAGCTTATAAATGTGTACAGATAACACACCAATTAAAAGTGGTGTGCATATTAACGTGAGTCCTGATATCACATTGTCTGTTTTCTGTTCGGTTTGTGTTGTCAGTTACTAAATGAAAGATCTGTTTGGAATCCAATGAATAAACACAGAACTGTCACAGTTTAGTCTGAGCCATGATTAAATAAACACCAACTTTGCAAAGATAATAACATCCCATAATAACTATACACAAATTATTTTACGGCATGTTCTTTGGAGGTCTTACTGGATGTTTTTTATGAATGCTTTTATGTCATTAGTCTTACATGGTGTGCCTGTTGCTTTTAATTTTAAATTATTGAAATATTTATTCAGAAATGCACTTTAAGGATTGCACCTTCAATTTAGTTGTTTTTTTATACTGGCAATGATAATAAGGATTCTTTCTATTCTACCTTTTGTAAGCCTTAGACTCAAACTCACCAACAACAAGCGACTATGATCTCTCAGAAGTTGGGTCCTTGTCCAATGGGGATGTACCACTGGTGTAACCGGGCGCAGGGGATGCCCATAATGTGTGTGTGCGTGTGTGTGTGTGTGTGTGTGTGGGGGGGGGGGGG
>JAQQZY010118919.1:0-43304 GCA_030068375.1 Ostorhinchus rueppellii | reverse complement strand
TTCATCTTATTAAACTATGTAAGATTTAGCACATTTAATGTCTGAAGCAGATATTTTCTAAGAAATTGTAGAGCAGTTCAATTGACCATTTACAAAATAAATGAACTGTCGCACAGCAGGATGCAATGTTATGTAGGGTGCATAAATAGAATTGGCTTTATTTCTTCTTATGATTGACTTATTCTCACACATATGCAGTGGCTGGTTTTGCAGAGTCATGTTCCAGCTGCAGCCTGCCACTCTAAGTTTCTTTATGAAATAATTTCTCTTTAGAAGAATGGTGAAGCATTTTGAACAATATGCATTCACTTTCAGTATGTCAGAACCAGCAGATCCTATAACCATTAACTATTTGAAACCTGACGTGTCACTGGTGACACACCCTGCACAAATGCAGTCTGGATGACTGTAACTCTTTCACTGTTTGTGCAACTGGAGAAATTCCAACAGTTTCTGACACATGAGATGCTGCACTTTATAGGCTGTATTGGGTCATTACTGTAATTTCACTCACACCTGTACTAGAAGCTGGAGAATTAGCGATTTTAGCAGAATTATAACATGCAGTAAATGGTAAATGACTGCTAGATTTTGGAAGTTCTGTGCGTTTGGAAAAATGGGCAAAATGACTCACTCACAGCATATTTTCTAACGTTTTTATTGTCAAAATAAGAAAAAAAAAAAAAAAAAAGACCATTCTAGGATTATATTTTAAAGGGTTAAGCTCTTGGTGTGTATGTGGTGTGTATATGTATATGTGGAGTTTAAGCATTGAATACCCGAACAGGCAATATAATACAATCCAGGAGCCATGCACCAGAGAGTTCCTTATCCTGATCTGGTCTTAAGGCCGGAAAGGGGAAGTGCCTGGGACCACCACCACCTTTAAAAATGTTCATTATACCTACTATGATGTACATCCTGTTGCTTTACATTCATGGTTTGTTTTGTTTGTTTCTTTTTTGGTTTTCTCAGCAGAAATAAGTCATTTTACAAAATACAATTACGTCTTCGATGAGAAAGTGTTGCCACTTTACATTCGACACCCATCAGTCCTCATACATCAGGGATCTGTTTAAATCATCGACACTAATGCATCGGTCTCATCAAATATGCATGAAACAGCAGCCAGTGGTAAACAAAAACAAGCATGAGGAGAAGAACTAAGTAGACACAAACAGGAATGTGGCACTGATGGAGACAAATTAGGCCAACTTTGTCTGTTTGTATATTTTATTAAGAACATTTCAATAAAATACAGGGTTTTAACTGCAAGACCCCCACAATCTATTTCTGGATGCCAAATTGTAAAATTCACTATTTGGATATTATTTATTAATTATCTGTTCCAGCACAAATGGTCCAAAATGATGGAAAATGAAAAAAAATTATAATTTCCTTGGCTTTTTCCACACATGCCTAAATAAAGAACAAATGTTGGAATCAAGGCAGTGCATAAGCCGGAAGAAAACCTAAAGAAAACCCTGCAACATTGGATCAGTGTTTCTGAAAGCCGTGTATTTGATGAATGAATGTGACTGTGCAGCATAATACACAGCGTAAAACTACAATGTGAAGATATGTAAAATAAAAAGATTATGAAAAAAGATAAATTTTATCACCCCAGTGTTAACGTTTGCAAAAGCATATGACTGTGTTTTTGTGGGTTATCATTTTCTTTTCTTTTTTTCATCTTTTTAATCTTTATACAGCCATTCTATCCTCAGTGCTGTAGATATGCATTGTTCTCAAGGGTTTAGTGTTGAAATCTATTTACTGTATTGTAATTCTTCACGTTCCGATTGAGTTGTGTAATATCTGTTATGTAATAAAAGTAACACAAAAATAGCAGCGTATTATTTGGCTTATGGGCACGAGTAGAAACACTTAAACTACAGTCTAACCACAGATAGAACCATTTTCATGTTCCTGCTCAAATAACCAAGAGGAATGAGTACACAAGGAAAAAAGAGCAGGTCTTTTTTTTCTGTTTTCCCCCACAAAGGTTTCCCCCCTTCTTTTTCTATGCAGTCCACTGTTATCTTTTTTTCAATGATATGCCCTGCCCTGTGAGCTTTGTGAACTCAAAATACTGGACTGTGTGATTGAAGAAGGGATTGTTGGGCAGATGGGATTGTTGGTGTCCCTGAGGCATAACTGTCATCCTACATTAGATGTTGTAGGATCTTGTCAGTAATGACATGGTACTAGTTTTTGCCCCCAGCTTATTAAGAAAGTAAATGCTGTAGAAACAGTGCTGTACCCTCTCCCACTGTGGAGAGAAGGGAAATGTAATGAACAGAATTTTAATGATGCTGAGAAAATGGCCAAATATGCTGTCACAACCACAGTGAGGGTTTATGTTGGTGGGAAAGTGTGTGTAGAGTATATGGTATGTATCTTGATTTCCAAAAGCATGATTAGAAACACGGAGAACTGGCAAAGTGAATTATCTTATTAGAATGCACCTCAGGGAGTTATTTTCTTAATTCCATCTTTCAGCCTTGAAGAAAATAAACAATAAGATGGCTTTATCTTGATTTCAAAAGAAAACTGTTCCCTCTGTTCCCATTTTCTGGCTTCTGTCAGGAACAAAACAGCAGATGTGAACGACAGCCTGGCTGGTGTCAGTCTCGTATAAATGATTCAACATTTGTGCAAAAAAATTGCAAAAGATACAACTTAATACCTCTTGTTTTATGTCTTCCTTTGGTGTCATTTTTTCCGTTTGGAAAGTATTTATGCAGCAGCTGCTTTATAGCTATGACAAATAAAGTCTTAAATTTGTTCTTGTCCTGGACTTGAAAAATTGGTTTAGACCAGGAGAGTCAAAGTCATTTTCTTTCAAGGGCCACATTCAACCCATTATGATCTGAAATGGGCTGGACCAGTAAAATGATACCATAAAAACAAAATGAACATGAAATACCCATGAAATTCAGAAAACATTTACATTTACAAACTATCCTTTCACAAAAATATGTGAAAAATCGGAGAAGGTTTAAAAACATTAAGCTTAAAATTGCACTTAATTTTCTTTGTTAATTTCAGGTTCATATTGGTTGAAGTTATTCACGTTTTATTGTTAAAGGACCATTTTTTAATGTAAATATTTTATTAGAGTAATGTTATTCTTTGAAGTAAAACAATGAAAAAAATTGGAATTAATAATAATAATAATAATAATAATAATAATAATGATAACTTTATTTATATAGCACCTTTAAAAATTGGGTTTACAAAGTACTTTACATACAAGTAAAAAGGGCACAACAGCAGGATATTGTCATTATTGATGGCCATAATGAAATATTATTATAATTTTTTCCCCACATTTAACCAAGAAGAAAATTTGCAGTCTTTATTGCTAGGTTATTATGCTGTTATTTTACTTGACATCACTTTTGGTCTGTATGTGGCCCCTAAGCTATAACAAATTTGACACCTTTGACTGTTAATATCTTCAGTGTAATTTTTGCATTTTGTGACATATTCCCTCAGGCCAGACTGGACCCTTTGGTGGGCCGTTTTGGCCTGCGGGCCGGATGTTTGACAACCCTAATTTCGACATTGAGTTGACATTTCGGTTGCAAAACTCTCTAATTCCTCAGTCCAGGCTGTTTTTCGGTCAGTCATAGAGTTGTACGAGACCATAACAGAAATACAGCGCTTACGTGTCACGTTGCTGGCAGGTTTTGAGTTTTATTGTTTGAATTACAGCTTTTGTTTCCTGTTAGGATGCAGCCTGCACTGTGTAAATCTTCCTCACCCATCACGACCTGGTCTGCAAACTTTCAGTCAGGAGTTCCTGCCTTATTGTGTCTGGACCTGGGTAGATACAGGGTGTTGTCTTGGTAACATCCTTCCGTACAGGATCTGGCACCCATGACCTTGTTAAATGGATGAGCAGACTGAGTCACTCATCCTTGTCAATACCGTGCGTCTTAGGCGTGCATTCACTGGGGCAAATGCAGGTTTGGTCTGCCCATAAAAGGACAAAATAATCAAAAGTGAAACATTATTTTGATAAATCTGAGTGGAATAAAAGCTATCACAGAGGGTGAGGACTCACAGGCAAGCAGCATTAAACCATTTTATGTCACTGTTGACCTTTTCAGGAGGGCATTTGTTTAATATTTGTGTGAATATCATGATAACAGGGACAGGCATTGTGTAACAGTACTTAATCAAACAGAGCTGACATTAACTTTTTCACCCCAGCCTTTTGTTTTTGATTGCTTTCTGTTAACTGCTCTGTATTCCATTGAATTATGACCTTACTTATTCTTATCCAGATTCAAGGATTATAGTGTTTTATATTTTACCCTCATTGTGTTGCCTTAAAAATCTATCACAGTAGATCAAGCACCAGCTCTAGAAATAATGTGAGAACTGCACAAGGTTATGTGGCACAGATGTCAGTGTGATAATAAACAGGTGTTCATGGAATTGTTTGATTTTAATTGGTTGTTTGACAAATACACTGCTCGGTATCCATGGGTTTCATCTGGCATTGGAAAGCTAGTGAACTGTTTTGGAGAATGTGGACTGGTTATACATTTTATTGGTACTGATTTCTGGACTTTGGCAGTGCCTGATCTGCCCAATAAGCAGGAAAAAAAATAAGTGTACTCTTCAGCTGTGAAATTATTAAGCAAACAAACGCAAAGATTCTGGTTGTCTGGTGCAAACAGAGACCTGGTCAGTCAAAAAAAAAAACAAAAAAAACAGGATGTCTGATATGCAGGGTGTTGATAACCTGAGAAAACCATGCGACCTTATTTAAATTGTTCAAGATTTTGACAAAGATCTGTGTAAATGTTAAAATATTTGATGTTTTATTGTATATACACATTTTATTCTGTGGTGTGTTGTGTCTAATGTCCAAAGAGATAGACATTGTTACGGTTGTTTCAAAATAACAAATGTTTCATTACAAATTGAAGAATTATTATCAGTTATTCCTGTTGTGATCTAGTATCAGATTTCATATATCGACAAACAAATGCACTGTAAATGTATGAGCCTATCTGTCATTTTTCAACTCACCTGAAGCACATCTACTTCCTTTTTTCTCCACTGGAGCTCATATCAGTAGTTTTATCTCACCTAAGCTTGGCTGTAACAGCTACCAACAATATAGGACAGCCCATTGGACATAATCTCTTTTAATCCTTTTTTATTGCTGCTTTTTGACTCTAACAGTCAAGTCCAGTTGTGGTTTTCGAGTGGAGTTAAAAGCCCATAGTGAAAATCCAAAGCTGCTAAATAGACAAAGTTTGCCACCTAATGGAGAGAATGCAGCACTGCCTTTAGTATACTCTTTCTCTCACACAGGGCATGTTGTTTTTCTGCATCCTTCCTCCTGCTTCAATATTCTTGATTTTAGCTGCATGTATGTGTATGTGTTTGAAAAGCATCCACATATGTAATGTAATATACAATGTTTTGTTTTAGTAGTTTAGTCTTGTTTAGATAAAACAGAGCAGTTTATTACATCTCTAACTACTGTGAAGCTGTGATAAATAAATGAATGTTAGTAGAATAAAATAATGATAAATAATATAAGTAATGCATTTCCTTTATGGCCCTTTCTCTTGTGTTCTTTTTCAGATCCAGTGATTCCCCACATTTGCCGAGGTGGTCATCATTGTTGTGCCACAGTCCGTTCCTGTAACCCGTAGTTTCATGGAGGGGTTTTCAGTTGACTGACCCAGTAGGCTGCCTCACTGGATCAGCAGCCATGTCCGCCTGCAGCACTTTCACCGAACACGTGTGGAAACCAGGTGAATGCAAGAACTGCTTCAAACCCAAGAGTCTGCACTGTCTGACTCAGAGCGGTGGAGGGAAACCTCTGTCTGAGCAGAGGCCTCCTACAACCCAGCAACAGAATCCACCACCTGCTGGGGCCAGAGCCAACCCTAACCTTACCCACAATCCACAGAGGCCTGGCAGTGCTTCTGCTCGTTCGGGACATTTCCGTCCACCGGTGGCTAAGAAGCCAACGATTGCCGTCAAGCCTACTATGATGCTGCCCTCCTCTTCTGCAGGACTGGATTCAGATGGCAACCCACAACAACCAACAAATGTAGCTGAACAGGGCAAAACATCAGCCTTCACAGTCTGGAATCGCAATGGACTCAACCGTAAAAGGCCTGTCGGGCCCAGCAATAACAATGAAGGAGAGGATGGTAGTGAGGAAATTGAGGGATATGGGCAACTGAGCCCAAGGACACCTAGTGGTAATAACAACAGCGGACTGACTGATGTTCTAAAGGAGATTGCTGGGTTGGGGCCAGGACCTAGCCCTCTGCCCCTTTGTGGCTCCAAAGACTTGTTTTGGGGACGTATCAGTAATTCATACAGACGGTCCTTGGAAAGAGGCCTCCCTGCCTCAAGCTGTCTAGCCATGGGAAGCAGCAGCTCTGGGGGCGGTGGTAGTAGCACTGCTCAGAAACGGGTATCTCTTAGTGATAGTACTGAAATTATCAGCACAGAAGGTGGTCGCTTTTGCTACCCCGACTTTTCTAGTGAAGGTGAAGATGATGAGGAAGATGAGGATGATGATGAAGAGACTGAAAGGGATGATGATGAACATGAGAGCTGGGATGAAAGTGATGAGGAGTTATTAGCTATGGAGATCCGTATGCGAGGCCAACCACGATTTGCAAATTTCCGTGCTGCCACATTGTCTCCAGTGCCATTTGCTGCAGGGAAGAAATGGAATACCGTACCACTTCGCAACCGCTCACTACAGCGCATTTGTGCAGTGGACTACGATGACAGCTATGATGAGATCTTGAATGGGTATCCGTCTATGGGCTCAAATGGAGCTCTTCTTCCTTATGGGCCTCATGACATGCAAGGCAGTGATTTTCTCTCAAATTCAGAGTCCACTACCTCTCCTGACTCGTCATCATCACTACCAGAGGATTCACGTACAACCTCCAGCAGTGGAAGCAGTGCTCCCTGTCCCCTTCGTAATGGATTACATTCACCCACAACTTCAAAGGCACCTCTTCCTTGCACTTCCCCCAAAAAGGAGCCAGTTCACAGAGCATTAAGCCCACTAAAAATGACTGAAACACACAAGGCTGTCCTGGCCATTAGGTTAGAAGATCAGGATGGCCGAGAAGGTGCACCAATGCCACAGGCTCTCCCTGGTCAACCAGTCACAATCAGTTTTAGTCCCACAGAGGAGCAAGCTAAACCTTATTGTGTAGTAAATCTGGAAAAATCACTGATCTGTAAGCCTTATACTGTAGTTGATGTGTCAGCATCCATGGCCAGCAAAGATGAACAAACTTCCAGTTCAACTCCAAAAACTCAAAATCCATCAATGCCATCCAGTCCTACATCATTCTGTAGGACTCCTGTGGGCCAGCCCTTTTCTCCGGCTTTACCTAATTCTCCATCTTTTCCCATTTCACCAGCATCACCCACTTCTGTTGCATCATCAGCCCCCCCCCGAAAGAAAACAGGGAGCATACGTTACCAAGAAGTGTGGACATCAAGCACAAGTCCTCGGCAAAAAATACCTAAAGTGGATCTCGGGGTTGGAAGTACTTCCGGCCCCTCAGTCCCCTCTCAACACTGCAGTCACAAGTCAGCTCCTACTTCTCCCATAGCGGGGGTGTCTTTCTCTAGAACTGTACCAGTGAAGTCTCCTAACTTATCAGAGATCAAGTTCAACAGTTTTAATAATGCAGGAATGCCTCCTTTCCCTATTATCATCCGAGATGAACCAGCCTACGCCCGCAGCTCCAAGAATGCTGTGAAGGTACCTATTGTTATCAATCCAAGTGCTTATGACAACTTGGCTGTATACAAGAGCTTTCTGGGACTTAGTGGGGAACTACCACAACCCAAAGGGGTTGGGAACAGGGTGGCCAGTCATACCTATGAAGAGATTGGATCCTCTGAGAGTGTCCAGTCTTCCTCAACTGAGAAAACCATGTCTGGTAGAGGCACATCAGAGAGAGCTTCTCTTGAAGAGACAAAAGCACATCCAGACGCACTATCAAAAGCACCACATTTAATGTCTAGATCCATCTCAGACTCTAATACTGTGACAAGCACTGTGACTAGTTCCACAGTTGGTGCCCTCTCTCTGACCACATCTACAAATTCATCTGCCATAACTACAAACCCTCCTAAAAGTAACCAATTTGCAAGTCCTGTTACAAACACGTATAAAACAACTGGAGATAGTACTTGCAGTAAAGATGATGATACCTCCATAACTTTATCTGGGTCAGTCGGAAGTCACAGAGAGGAGGCCAGTGCAGTGCTTTCACAGATTGTGGCGTCCATCCAGCCCCCCCAGTCTCCACCAGAATCACCCTCAGCACAGACGAAAACTTTCAGTTCGGAGGACTTATATTCCCTCCCACCTGATGCCATGAAAGAGACTCTTACCCGACCCAAGTCTCTTTTTTCCACAGCTGATGTCGGTCTTACCAAACCCAAGAAGGAAACACCCTCAAAAATTCTGTCCAAATCGCAAAGTGCATCAGCTGCTGTCTCCCTCTCAAGCCCGCGGTCAGAGCCTAATGCCCCCTTCCCTCCTCCCAGATCAACATCTTCACCTTACCACGCTTCAAATATCCTCCAAAGACATTTTGGCAATTGGACCAAGAGTTCTGCCTCTAGTTCACCTCTACGTCCCAGCGAGGGTGACACAAGTCCAGGTGGAGAGAGTAGACGTGTTTCTACGGAGAGTTCAAAACCTAAACGTTGGATTTCTTTCAAGAGCTTCTTTCGTCGGCGGAAGGATGAGGATGAACAGAGGGAGAAGCTGGAAAGGGAGAAGGAGAAAGGCAAGCTGGTCGGGCTTGACGGAACAGTCATTCACATGCTTCCACCTCCCCCGGTCCAACAGCATCACTGGTTTACAGAGGCCAAACCTGAGGATCCAACCCAGAAACCTACCATCATCTTTACCTACAAACCAGACACTAGCGGCGCTCCTGGTGATGGAGACGGTGAACTGCGCATAGAGGAGTGCAGAGAAACAACACTACTGAGTCCTGAAGAGAACAAAGAATCTAGACCTTTGAGCCCGGGAAGGACGCCATCACCAAGCACCGCTGGAGGCGACCTCATCAGGTATGTGATCAACATCTTTTTAATCATTTGAAACCATCATAACAAAAGCCACTGAGTGATTAATCTAATAATAATGGTACAACTTGTGGTGTTTGTTTTAGGTCATTTGTTTTGCTTGGGTTCGATTACTATGACATCCAACTGTGAGATCATGAAACTGTTTATTTGCATTTCTTTTGCTTTGTTTCTTATGTTAAGCCTGTAGATGGACAGTTTTTTTTTTTTTTTTAAGGTATTTCTAAGGATCAGAAAGTGGTGAGATGAGGTGATTGAGAAAACTTTGCTCATGAACAAATTGAGCAGCACATGTCAAAATGAGTCTCTCCCCTTAGTGACCTGTTAAATAGGATAAGTAGCCACTACAGGGGGGGTTAGAATATGCATCATATGAGTTGAGTTTTTCATCACAAAAATGAGAATATATCAAAGCTGCAGGACTCTACATCCCTATTACAGATAAAAATAGAAAAAGGTAGTGTGGGTATTTCTCTTTGGCACTTGTGGGGGTAACTGAGGATCAAATAGTGTTCTACATTATATTTAAGATCTGAGGCCTATTGGATTTATGCTAGTAAAAGTCTTGTAGAAAAATGAATCTCTTTTTTGTATGCCTTTTTTCTAAGGCCCTTACTGGAATTCTTAATAATCTTTCAAATCAGTGAATACATGCTCTGTCTTTACTGCGCCTTGCCTGTCTAATGAGTCATGTTGCAGCCATTGCCTGTTTTGCCGCTGCACACAGAGACGGAGCTTGAATGAGAATCCTCAACCTTTGCCAGCTGCTCTTCCACCAGTGCCAGGAGTTGTTCTCCTCCTATCACGCGTATCCCTCATCACAAATTAGAAAGTTGTTTGAAGTTCATTTGGCATGCCTCCCCGTCTAACCACATGAGCTGCACAGTCTGCTTGGTCTCTTCCACAATGGCATCCATTACCTGAGCAGTTTGCTCTGTGTGCAGTGGTTCACCCTCTAGGAAGGAGAACTCAAATTACTAGCGATCCAGCAGACATTATTAGACCAGAGGTGTCAGAGTCATTTTAGTCCAGGGGCCACATTCAGTCCAATATGATCTCAAATGGTCTGAGCCAGTATAATGATGATAATAATAGTGAAAAAAAGGGAAAAGTAAAATTACATTATAATATTTGCATTGATAAAGTATCCTTCAAAATCTGAATAACATGAACAACCTGAAATGTCTGAAGAAAATATAAGAAAAAATAAGCGCAATTTTAACAACATTATGCCTCAGTTTATCATTTACAATTTACGGATCACATTAGATCTACAGATACACAAAACATTTAGTAATAGACAGAATATTGGTTTTTAAAAAAAGCACGTATTTCTCTTAAAACTTTTCAGACTTTCTGATAGGTGTTCATGTTATTCAGTTTTTTTTTGTGGAATATGTGGAAAATATAAACATTTTCAGGTAATTTTACTTTTTTGAAACTAAAATAAAACTATAAATGTGTGGTTTTCCAATGTATTTTTCATTATTTATAGGTCGTTATGATAGTATTTTACTGGTCTGACCCACTTTAGATCATATTGCTCTGTATGCAGAACCTGAACTAAAATAATTTTGGCAACTTTGATAGTTAATATCTCCAGTGTAATTTTATACATTTCACAAATTCATCCCAAGGGCCAGATTGGACCCTTTGACAGGCTGGTTTTGATCCACAGGCCGTATATTTGTCATGTGCATTGCACAATGACGGTATTTCATTAGCCTTAGATTGCATTTCTCCACCGCTTCCCAATTCCTCATCCAAACATGAGACTGTCCACTTGTCAGTCTAATTGCTGAAATCTTGCATAAGTTAGTTTGTCTGCTGTTTCCCTTTATTTCATTTTTCAGGGTAAGTGTCCTGCAGTTAGTGCTGTAGTTCATAAAACATGCCCAAACAATTTTTAGCTAATGAGTGTTTGCACTCCTGTTACTTTTTATTGTAAGCAGTAACATTCATTTCAACATAACGTCCACTAGATATGTTATGGAATCATTATTTATTAAAACTGGATAGTTAATTCCAAAATTAGCCAGGATATTATAATGAGAAGCCATGAGACTTATGCATCTAGTCCTTGGAAAATGTATCCTGTGATGACCAGATTTTGCCTGTTATAGGTAATTTCAGATTGGTGGGGTGGTTAAATATGTGATTGACTGCTGTAATTGCCAATCACTGATCAGATTCTGTCAGGTGATACTTGTTTGTGACGCTGCTATTCCAATACAGAGGTCTAGAAAAGTGGCTTCATTTTTCCAAAACAACATGAAATGACATCAGGTCTTGGGCTGCTCGATTTTAGAAAAAAAATCAATATCATGATTATTTTGGTCAACATTGAAATCATGATTATTCAAACAATTAATTTTGAGTTTCACAATGCATTTATTCGGCATTTCTCTCTCAAAAAAAACACTTTGTTATTGATTCTTTATGCAAAACATTCAAATTGAAAATACATTTTAGCTACAAATATGTACTTTACAGCTGTTTCGCAATGGAATGGAATGTATTGCACATGCGCGTCTCTCAGAAATTGTGTAAAGAAAACTGGAAAATAAATGATTTCAACTCGGTTATTTGAGTTTTGAGATCGTTTGTCAATAAAATTGAAATCGTGATCAAAATTCGATTAATTGCACAGCCCTAATCAAGTCATCTTTACAGTATATTTAGTTTTATGTTTTTATTTTGACCAGGAGGAGAGAACTGAAGGCATTTCTGGTATTTTTTCCTCCTGATTGCAGCTCTTGCAGCTTTAAGTCCCGTGGTGCTGCATAGTTCATGTTAAACTAAATATTTGATCCCTCAGTGTTATGCATGAAGTTCAACAGCAAATGGCATCCAAAATGACTATGAAACTGAATCAAACTTAATCTAATTAGTTTCAATCTACAAGAAGTTTGGGTATAATGGCATTGTGTGGGGTTGCGATAGCTACATCTAGTCTGTGATCAACTCCACAATTACACAATTGTACTTTGGAGTTGGAGGTAGGAATGGAAATGTGGCATTTCAAGTTTGTGTAGTTTCTCAAGAGGCATTAGAGTTGTCCACATGGTTGATGAAATAATACTCTAATATCATTCCCATTACTCTTTCACCTTCTTTCTGGCACACTGATATTTTAGGAATATCTTCTAAGGCTCATAGCTTCCTTTCAAGGTGCCTGGCACTCCAACATCACTTTTTCTATTTCATGTAATTTTTCATTTCTCCTCCATGCCTTCCTTCCACATTCTTTCTCCTTTGAGCCCGGAGCTCTATGAACTCTTAAATATTTCACTCCTCCATCCTGTCAAGAGCTCGGCCCAATTCTGTCTCTTTTCAAGCTTTTCCTGTTGTTTTTTTCCATCGCCACTTCAAGCTGTAGTCCTATTTTCCCCTTTGTTGCAGAAGTTTCTGTCTTGCTTTTCACTCTAAACAACTAAGACAACAACTAATAAGTGTACACTTGACTTGCTATTTATATGCCATGCCAAGGTAATGTCATGCTCATACAGGATTTGTGTTAGTGTGCTATATCTGGCTGTTTGTTTGTTTGGCCAAAGTGATATTGTTACTGACATTACAGAGGATATGATGGAATGAAACAACAATGAAATTAGTGTTTACATGTTTTAAACCAGGGGTGTCAAGCTCACTATCTGTCAGGTTCCAGTTTTGGCCCAATTGAACCTCACGTGGGCCGGACCAGTATAATAATAGCAAAATAACCTATAAATTACAACAACTGAAACTGCTCCTGTTTGTTTTAGAGCAAAAAAAACCCCAAAAAACAATTAAATGAAAATGTTTACATTTACAAACTATCCTTTCACAAGTAAGATGTGAATACCCTGAAAAAGCTGAAATTTCATAAGAAAAATAAGTAATTTTAACAGTGTTATGCCTCAGTTTATCATTTACGTGAAAGGATAGTTTGTGAATGCAAATATTTTCATAGGGTAATGTAGGGATGCACTGATCCACATTTTTTCACTTCCAATCCGATCCCGATACCTGAATTTGGATATCTGCCGATACCGATACTATTCCGATACCAAAACTGTTTGTTTCAATGTCATCATTATTATCATTGTTGTTAATTAACCCTAACCCCAAGTCTCCGAATAAAATACAAAGGGCTGCTTTATCACAAAGCGCAAATTAAGTATAGTGGCTCTTGTGGCAACAACAAAGCAAAACTATTTTCAAATATAAAAGAAAGGGGCCATAAGTGTAAACATTCACAGTATCAATCAACCAGTGTGAATCTGATCATCATAAAGTAAGTACTCAGTGATCCCTTTAGCTTTCACTTTGTCTGGTGGAAGTTTACCTTGTCTTTGGAATGACTGCTGAAGTGATTCCTGCCGGCTACGTTGGTCTTTCTATCCTATGACTAAGAAGTCATCATGCTGTTTAATGTGCTGCTTTTTCAGATGCTTTATTAAGTTTGTAGTATTGTAGGTCGCAGTGGACCTTCCACCTCTCGGTGGAACGGCTGTGAGCCCGCCGTTCAGGCAGGAGCCAAGTGATCGTAAGCCCGACCGGGAGCCGAGCGGCCGGGAGGTCGTTAGCGTACCGGCTCGACCTGGACCCGGGCTGCTGTGCCCGACTGAACCGATGAAATGTATTACAGTTTTGAAAAATATACAAAATGTATAAATGACATGTAAAAACAAGTAGAGACGTACTGAAATCAAATCGAGGGGCACTGTGGTGATTTGAGGGAAATAGGTTATAGAGCAGACAGGGAGGAAAGTTCACAAGTACACAGCCGTTCAATTATAGGTAGACTTGCGTTCATAGGAAGTACATTCTCTGAACCCGTTCTTCTTGGTGTTGAGAAACGGCTGTCTCTCATTCAGATACGCCTCCTTTCAGGAAATCCATTCCACATTTTGCAAGCAGGTAGCAGAGCAGCCGACAGGGAATCACTTGTGGAGTCATTTCAGCAGACAGTATTGTGTATACAGACATGTCTCCCCGATCGGAATTTTTCACAGGTTGGATTGGAAAATTTCGATCCGTGAATTACATTTATATCGGAACCCGATACCGATACTGGATCGGCTTGGTCCCATCCCTAAAGCAATGTTATTTTGTCTCATTAAGTCAAAAAGAAAATATATAATTGACATGATTGATAGGTTATTATGCTGTTATTTTACTGGAGAACCCATTGGTGTGTTTGTGGAACCTGAATTAAAAACAGTTCTACACCCTGGACTGTTAATATTTTCAGTGTAAATTTTGCACTTCCAAAATTCATGTCAATATTGGAACCTTTGGGTGGCTGCTTTTTGGCCTACGTATTTGACACCCCTGTTTTAAACCATTTCTAGGTTATTGATTAACTGTTAATTTTATTACAGAGCAAAAATACATTTCCAACTACATTACCTAAACACTAAGTAGCACCTCCCCCTTGTTCTTGTTCTCTTTTTTTCTGTCTTTACACCACCTGACTTTGACCTGCATTCTTCTTTTCACCTGGTGTTTACAACGTTCATTGTGAACCTGTCAATTAGTAACTAAATGACACAGTATGTGCGTTAGTCAGATGAACGTTACTCTGTTGTTTATTTTTACGTTTTGTCTCAGCTGTTGAATGTTGATTAGAAATATAATCACATTTTTATTGTCTTTTAGAGCTTGCCTATTTGTTTTTTCCACAAGTCCTGACAATGTTTGAGTAGAAAATGCGACCTACTGTATATAGATGTTTTACTCTAGTTAGAAGTGCTTTTAGTTTTACAGACTAGTAATTGATTACATTCCATGACCAGTTCCACAGGTCATTCTACTGGTGTTTTGTTTTGAATGGCAAAAAAAGGGTTAAATCATCTGGGGCTTTTTTGACTGGAAGCTGTTTTATTGGCTAACAGTGGGCGTGCTCTTCAGCGCTGGCAGGAACACAGTACCTTAGACAGGTAAGAACATTCACCAAGGGAGACACAGAGCAAGAAGAAGGAACGCTACTTCCAGGAAAAAGATTAACTTTGTACTTCCCCGGATCCAGCAGAGAATGTAAACCTCTGACTCGTTTCCAACATTTCCAGATGGGAAGCTGTGTGAGCCAGTACAGCGGGTAAGCCAGAACCGAGGCTCCGTTCTTTAATCCACAAATACCTGTGACCATCGGGGGCGTGAGAGGTCATGTTGACTCAGTTGGGAGGAGAGGTTTCTGTGATTAAGAGGTTGTGTTTTGGATCAGTGATTGTTCATTTCTCACAGGAAAATTACTGAGAGTCTTTGAAATGCACTGGGGCAGCCTCATGTTGTCTGAACAAGTCAGGTCCTGACATTGAAACATGTAGAAGACATAAAGGTATTTACGTGAAGGGCCTCTGAAGGTGTCGATCCTCAAGAGATGTTTTAGTCGAACAGGATTTTCCGTTATAGATGCTCCTCTATAATTTGGTGTTTTTTGTACTAGATGAGTGTTTTGCCTTTAATACGAGTTCATTCAGAAATCATTTATAGTTTTAACTGGAGCACATGATTATTATTTTTTTTTTCCAGTAGAATGATTGTACCTGCTTATCATTTACAACATGTGCCATTACTAAAACCAGAACAATTTATTGATGCACAAAGTCGTGCAGGCAGAACAGGGAAGGAAAGAAGAGGGAACTGAGTTGGTATTTGAAGTTATATGTTAGTTTTATATATTTTACCAGTTATTTTTAGTTTATTTCCATAGTTTATTCCCTGTTTGTTTAGCTCACTCAAAACCATGACAGGCCTTTTATGTAAACTCTCTGTTAACCCTGAAGTAATCCACTATGGCAGCTTAGAGCCTATTGATCATCTGTCTTTACACACAGAGCTTATAGCCCACAAAGACAGAAGACAGACCATAAATGTGTCAAGATTTGATGCTTCAGACATACTGACCCAAGGGTGGAAACAAACACTGGGATCCGAGCACTGTTTTCTTTGGCTCACTTTTTTTTTTCTCCTTAAGATATTCAAAATTAAACATTCCCACTCTTAACTGTAGTTGTGTTTCTCCAAGTTTCCACTGCTTTCAGAGCCTTAGAAAAGGGTGTTATGTTAGATGTGTTTTGGTAAAAAGTTACTATAATGTTTTCTATATTTTGCAAAAGCAGGTATGTTAATTTATTAAATTAATTTCTACTTAGCACAAAGATGTTAAACAGCTCTGAGTAAATTTAAAATTTATTATATCAGGACAGAAAAAACAAAGAAAAAATTAGTTTTTCCAGCCAAATATATAATTTATTCAACATAAAAAAAACAAGCATGTATAACCACAGTCATTTGTTGAACTACATAAAAATCTGTTGTTGTACGTGTTTCCACTTTTACTGAATGTCCAAATATATCACTACAAAGCTGAGAAACTGCATTTTAGTTGAATAATTTAAGTGTGTTTGTAGGATCAGTGTTTCAAACGTTTTTAAACATTTTAGATCAGCTGATGCGTTTGATTGCCGGCGGCTGTTTAGGACCCTGAGAGTTAAAAGAATAGACATGTTTGTTTGGTGTTTTTTTCTTAAGTATAAAGTTAAAATCTTGCCTTAAGGCTCTCTTTTTTTTTCCCCCCTCCCTTATACACGTTTTTTTTTTTGGGGGGGGGTCAAAGGACAGGATTGTTTTGATTCCTTTTTACCATTTCGGTTTCGTTTCAGCCACACTCATTTTTTGCTCATACACTTTGTGACAGATCTTAACTTTCTTCATCAAGTACCAAAAGTGAAGATAGAATTTTCTGGCTGTAGCTTCTTTAAATTTATTCAGTGACATGAAGATTTATGCTCCTCCTGCGACTAGTTCTCATAATCTCTCAGCTCTTGCTGGTTTGAGTGTTTTTACCTTATTTTTCTATTACTTGACTGAACTGGTTTTATTTCTACTCCAGTGTATTAAGCCTTTCCTCTTTTCTACAGGCTTGAGGGCATGTAAATTATTAGTCATATATTTACTAACACACATTACTCATATTATGAGTACACATTACAGTCACAGGAAATTACATATATGATTCAGAATAATTCAAACAGTGGTGTCTACAGCCATGCCCATCCCTCTAAACTTTAAGTGACCTTTTGTGTGCTTTGTTTTTTTTGCTGTAACTCATTGTAAATTCTCCTATTCTGCAGACTAACATTAACAGAAGCATTAAACTCAGAAGTATTGCAAGTGCAGTAAACAATATGCCACCGAAAAATGCAGTGAAGAACAGATGGCAGCTCTAACCACTACAGAGAGTACAACGGGCTAAGATGTTCAGCCGTTTAGCGTGTCACCCAACCTGGGCGGCCGCAACCCAGGTGGCCTGAGGCTGTAATATCTCACACAGTTCACAGTGAAAGACTGCAGCCGACCTGTTATCAGATCCGGGGTCAATAACCGAGTCTTTGAGGATCTTATTTACTATTATCAGAGAAGCAGACTGATTCCATATGGCTCCATGAAACACCAGCTGTTGGTGTTGATTCATGGTAGAGCAGGGAAACACGCACAAAAACTACTTGTGTTTTGATGTTTTGGTTGCAGCTATAATGAAAGGACATGTTTTTTGGTTTACAAAATCCTATTCTGTAGCTCTGTATGCAGTACAATTAGTACACAAGTAATTAGAAGGAGTGATCTTTTGCTTTTTTATATGGAATTATACATTTTAAAACATTTCACTTATGTACAAGTGAAATGCAAATTTATGTCACAAATAATGACAGATTTTGCGAAAAGTATTAGTTGGGTATAGTCTTCACAACACAGTGCCAAAAAGTGAGACTACAAATGAGAATTAAGAAAGAATGTGTTTCACTAAACAGGATTAGTTTGTACATTAGAACACATTCATGTTTCAGATTCCCTCTACTTTATATCTTCAAAACATCAGCCAAGCAGCACTTTATCATTTGTTTTTCAGTGCATCTTGTCAAAATATGGGAGGTTGACATTTTATCTCTGAATCAGTTATTTTCCAAAAGAATTTACACCAGTTGTTTTATTTACACGGATAGTGTTTTTAGGACAGAGTATAGCTTTGTAAGAGTATTTACAGGCAGTGTTTGGTCTCGAAAAAGGCGATCAAGTAAATGACTGAATGCATTTAAATAACTTTCTGATGGGGGTGCACCAACTGTTGTTCCAGTACAGATGTAGAAACTGTGGTGATACCAAGAGGACATTACTGTTTTATATTTGCTATTATTTTTCTTCTTTTAGTGTCAGGGAAATGAAGAAATCTTAATTATATTTGTAAAAAATGGTTTAACATCTTGTAGGCCTTGATTGAATATGTTTGAATTGAATCACAAATTAAATTATTTTCTAATGTTTTTTTCTTTGTTTACATTTCTCCTTGTTGTTTCTAGTTTTAAATGTTGATATTCGACTAGAATAAGATGAATAAATGAATAAATTAAAGCTAAATTACCATATTATGAATACAACAGCAGATAAATACTGGCCAGTGCCATTGTTGTTGGCTGATGCATCCCTACTTTCCTACTTCTACTGAATATTTTAACCATAGCCTGTTATTGTGTTGAAGTGTGGCATTTCCATTCATGTCATTTTGTTATACGTTGAAGCTTGTGGGGCGATTGTCTGTCACTTTCTTAATAAGACACATAGAGTATGTAGCAGGTCGCCTGCACAATGTGCATCTCTGCCAGCGACAAGCTACAGTATACAGTGTGACACTTCTCTTCATAGCATCCCCAGGGTTTTCACACTGCAATCGGAGTCACTCTGTGCAATTTCATCTCCGACAGTGATAATGAGACGAGCTGTAATATATGACCCAGATTTTTAGTGCCTACAACTCTGGTGGGTCACTCTCGGTGTGTAGTGATGGTATGTCATCCTGTGCAATGTTATACAATCATCTTCTCATCATATGTCACTGTGACAAGCAGCTTTACAATGGAGACATAAAATATAGCACATCATAAAAAGGACAGGTGCAGAGTTTCCAAGCACACACTCCATCATCATGAAATGTTATTGAGGCGACAGTTTGCTTCAGTGTCACTTAGCTTCTAGTGTTTGTCAGGCACCAGACAAGGTTTGTTTTTGTTTTTTTAATTTGTTTTTATTTAATTAAACAGTTTTTTAAATATCTTTTTGTAATAGTTTTGTCTTTGTTACAACCAGAATGCTGTAAATCACCCCTGGAGTGTGTTGAGTAGATCAGTGTATTCACAACTGAAAAGCAAATAATCACATTTAATCATCACATTCCGGTCTGCCACCATGTTGTCACACTGACGGTTTGCTGTGGCTGATTTAGATGAAATCTCTCACCTCTTTAAACACTTGAAATCATAGCCCGCCCACTGTCACAGAGGGATCTTCAACACATACTAATGCACATCATTCTGACCTGTTTTGCCTTTTTTTTTTTTTTTTTTTTATACCTTCCCTGAGGCTACATATGTCTAGTTGCATATAAAACACCTCCGACTTCAAAAACCCCCCGTTAACAGCTGAGAGGCTCCGGCTCATAACTGAGAATGTGAGGGAAGATATGTTTTGAAACAGTATAAAACACACAGTTATCATTAGCTCACCTGTGTGTAATGCAGAAGGACCAACAATGTCATCTGTGCATTGTTTATTTTTACACATACTTATTCATAATACACAGCCCAGCCTAAAAAACTGCCAAACTCAAATGTTAATTATGCCACGTTTCCACTACTTAATACTAGCTCGACACGACTCAACTTGGCCTTTTTACATAAAACCGTGTTTCTTAACCTTTTTTGTGCAAACACCCGTTACATTATCATGAATATGTTGTTGCAGTTATAGCGATCTGTAACATGTAGTGCAGCAGGATGAGTGGGTGTAATTGATCTTATACGGTGCATAGGTGGGGTGGGGGGGACACAAACACTGTGACATATCTTATTTTGGGAAGGCAGTGATTCAATTTTGATACAACATGATTGGTCAGAGTTGTCTCTGTCATTGCATCATCAATGCATGACCCGCCATTTTAATAAAACCAGATTTGGAAGTTTACAGTAAATATACCAGTAGGCTAATCCATGATGACAGCCTGCAAAACGACACTGTGGTCAGCTGAGGAGGTTCAGACTTTTCTATCCTTGGTGGACAAGAAAAGATTCAGCATGACGTTGATGGTGCAACACACGAGTGAGTTTATCAGCAACTCTCTGAGCAGACGTCATGAAAGTTAAGTACTCTAAAGTTGGTAGTAACCTGTTATGGAAAGTTTGGAAACATCTCCACGAATAGTACCTGGTACCTGAGTCGAGTCAAGCTGGTACCACGTAGTGAAACACGGCTTCAGACCGACTTTAGCTGTGACTGTGGCATTCAGTTAGTTTGACATTGTTGTGTAGAGATATTTTGTCGGGAAAAATATTCATGTTAGTGTGGACATGGCATCAAACAGCACCACCCACCCCTTTACATTTGGTATCATTGAAACTCCCTAGGTGTGCTCTTTAGAAAGCAAAAGGAGTTGATGCAGTAGTACGCTGGGGGGGTGGGGGTATTCAGGTTTACAAATGTCCTCCACAGTGGACAAATTTGAACTACTGGTACTTAGGAGGATATGAAAGCATTACTGAATATGTTACCTAGAGCATTTCATGGTCTGTGATTATGGTCTTATGACTTTTACTCATTATGTGTATTTATTTTGTAGATGTGCTTATTTTTGCACATTTTGTAGATTTTATTCTGTGTATTTTGTTCAGTATTTTTATTGTTGCATTCTTTCTCTTTTGCACCATGTGGGCCAGTACTCCAGTTTTGTGGTACTGTATACATAGTATGTTGGTGCAGTGACAGTAAAGACTTATCTTATCTTATCTTATCTTATCTTATCTTATCTTATGTGTGATAGACTGACTGAACTTTGACAAGCTGAAGGGTTCATCATAACTTTTTGTTTATTCTCATTAAATACTACAGTCTTTACACAGCTCTTAATCCTCAGACTGTTTATTTTAGAGTTGGCAGATACGTCCACGCAGAATTAAACTTTAAAACAAAAAAAATGAATGAATGTAAGAAGTGCACACTTTTTCATAAGCCTTAAACTTATTATTACGACCACTGGGACTGACTGAGCCGTTGGTTTTCCTGTCTCATCTACAGCCAGGTACCAGCCAGCACCAGGGATGCCAGGGAACCGGACTTGCTCGGTGCCACATCCCTGCCTGCCAGAGTGAATCTGGGTCTGGTGCTCGGGGAGGGTGAGGACGGCCATGCCAACCAGGTTACCACCCAAGCTTCAGCCAGCGAGGGCAGTGCCAGCGTTGGAGAGCCAGAAGAAGATGGAAATCATTCCCATCACTCGCACTCTCCTGCCTCCAGCCAATGCAGTGCCACATACAGCAACTTGGGTGAGAACAGAACTTTGACTATTTGATAATGCTTTAAATGTGCTGAAAGTGATATTTAGTATGTTGTATGCCACAAAGTCAAACATCTTTGAGTCCCTAGGTGAGTGTACGGGATTGTCTGCAAGTATTAAAAACAGGACCGATGACCCTGTATCTTACCAGCACGTTCTATTAAGAATCAGTAAGTTAAATTTGCGAGGTTGTCAGGTTCTGTCTCTGTTAGAGTCCTGTTGGCTTGATACAGGAGATCAATCTCCATATAGAAGTAGGTGGAACTTTCACTAGAGGACAACTCCACTAATTAAATAAATGAAAGTCCATATATGACTTCCTATCGGTGCTCAGTAGTAGTTTTATTGATATCTCTAACCATTTCCAGGTTATAAGCCATCAAAATACAGCGCATTATACATAAGTGAAGGCAAATGTATAGTATTTAAAAAAATTGAAAACAACAAACTTTGTAGACATTGTCCCAAAGAAGCTACATACAAAGTTTGAAATTAATCCGACCAGTAGTTTCGTATGAGAAGATCTTTGTAATTGCTAACAAAGATGACAAAGATGAAGTCGATGCCAGACATGTCTTCACAACAGCTAGTGGCCTAACTGATGAACTAATAAAACTGTTCATTTACCAACCACGTCGACACAGAAGGATGTTACAGATATCGTTTTTACAGGAATAATTTGATTTTACCACAATTTCAGGTGTTACTGGAACCCTATGTTGTAAACTTAATTCAGTGGTTTTGAAATGTGATTTAAAAAAATGAGAGCAGAGCATGGATATGTGAAGGTACAACACCTATGAGAGGCTCAAAGGCTTCGTTTGTTCAAGTTTTAGCTTAAAAAAAAAAAGATCCAAATGAGTCTAAACTATACACTAGAGCTGCAGTGAGTAATTTGAGTACAAAAAAGATCCTCAAATCTTTTTTTTTTTTTTTTTTTTTTTACCTTGATTATTATTTTAATTATTAATCCCTTAACCCCTGAATCGATTTCCAACTGTGGAAAAAAATTTGGACTTGCATTTTTTCTTTCAAGTAGATAGTATCTTGGTGGCATTTTAGAATGTGTGTCTGTGTGTGTGTGTGTGTATGGGGGGGGGGGGTGCAAATTTACGACAATTGGCATCAAGGAGTTAATTTCATTAGGCAGCTCCAGCTTGGACCACTGTTCACCTCCAGGTCAGGGTGCTTTGTACCCGGGACAGGCACGTTCCTCCCCTGGTTCAGTGGTACACCCAGACACACGCCCTGCAGGTGAATCTGAGGAATGAGCAGCGGCCCTGGTGGGGAACCAACTGTTCATCCACACAGGTGTCATCGCTGAGGTTGAATATCGGGAGGAGTCACCCTGTCCACACCTGACCCAGATAGGAGGTCATCGAACCGGATCATGGAGTTGATGCGTTAGAATCATTTTAGGTGCATGGTGGAGAGAAACAGAGCAGCTGAGGGTTGCTTCGTTGTGGGAGAAGTACAAAGTACACCCCCTCCAGCGGCAGGAGGTCCAAATACATAAATGTATGTGGGGTCACTATTGGTCCGGTCCTGGACGAAGCGTTTTCTCTGGAGATTGATCTGTTCCATAGTCATCTGGACTATGTGGTCAGTGAAACAGAAGTTGAAAACATCCTCCAGGCTCCTGATCCAGGCCACAGCACATAAGGTGGGTCCTGTGGGCACCGTTGTGACGACAGGACAGTAGCGGAAGGGGGAGCCTAACCCTAACTCCCTGGAGACCCATCCCCTTGCGTGAACCTCCTCCGTGCTGAAATCTCACTTCATCATATAAAGTAATGATCCAAAGTCAGAAATGTCAGTTTCTGATAAACTAGCCCTCTTCAGACCCACCTGCAGCTGCAATAGTATTGTTTAAAAGAAAAAAAAAAAAAAAAAGATTACTCAATTAATCGCTGACGTATTCAGTAGAATACTTGACTTCAGAAAGAATCGATAGCTGCAGCCTCACTATACACTCTATCTGGGATATCTTCAGTGCTTTTCCTTCCGCCCTGAAACATTGATGTGTTCCTCAAAGACACTGACGGCCTAAAGTAAAACCCTCAGAGCTGCTGCATGAATCCGTTAGTTTGGTTGTGTTGTTTTGTGATTTTAGTTTGTTAAAACACTTTCATTCACACTGACAAACGGGTGAACACAATAGTTTTGCAGTGTAAAGTAACTGATTTCATTGTAAGAGTCTGTGGAGTTTGACGTCGACCTGGATGATGAAGACAAAAAATTTAATCTTTTTTTTTTTCTTTTTTTTACCTTTGATGTGATGAATGATTTATTTATTTATTATTTTTTTTAATTTCAAATGTCAAAAAAACAAAACATGATTTCATGGTTACTCTGGCCATGTGAACTGAAGACAAAACCTGACTCAAAAACACTCTACATTTACTAAAACTGTGCACCATATGTGAATGGAGAAATTCATTCACAATCAATATATTACAAGAAGCAAACAGGTTGTATTTTGTTGAGCAGGAAAGGTCTCCAAAGGAAAAGTCTAGATTTTTTTATTTTTTTAATTCCACATTTTTTATTATTTTCAGCCAGCAAAACTTCAGATAACTTAAAATGAATATATTATCAAGCCTTACTTGGAGGAGTGGAATGGAAATGTAACAGTGGAAGTGTAAGAGACATGCCAGGAGAATAAGAAGACAAAGTAACAGGTAAAAAGATTGTTTTAAATAACAGTAAAATAAACATCATAGCTTATATTTCACAATAAATCTAAGGCCAGTCTGTATAAACATAAAAGCGTATACATAAATGCAAATGCTTTATGAATGTTAATTAATAGTCATTTATAGAGAAAAAGACTGATCAGTGAGTCAGAGCTCATTAGACATGGGAGCACATACTTTTTTACCCCTTGATCAACTTCTGACCAAAGGGCTATTGTAATCGTTTTGTCATCCGTCTGTCTGTCTGTCCATTGAATGACATTTTTGCATTACTGGAAGAATGCATTGAGATATCTGCACAAATTAATACTGTGGATGCATCTTGGCATAAAAATAGGTGACCGTGACCTACTTTTTCAAGGTCAAACGTCCTTGTGCAGTTATAATATCTGACTACTTTCAAATATAAATATGTATATAATAAGTTTCACACAAAGACAATCTAATCTAAATTGAAGGGCAGTGACTTTCAACAGGATCCGAGGGGGATTAAAAGTGCAGACTTTTGCTTTATTAAAGTTTTTCAACTGGATTCCATCTCATGTGAGGCGCGTCACCATCATGTCACCGTGCATACAGCTCATGTGTGTGTGTTTTTTATCAATGTACTACAGAAAACCCGCTACAAGAGGGTTTCACAGGCTGCTACCAGGACAGGGTGGGTCAGGTTCAGACTGGAGGAGCTTATCAATCTGATCAATTAAATTTTCTGTTTGATTTTTCATAGATATCAACTAAAGCATTGACATGTTAGTCATATAAGTTTACATTTAGTTTACAGCTCTGAAGGACTTGCAGCATTAGCCTCGTATTCCAAATGTGTTGCCATAGATACTCCACATATGTGACACCTCTGTCTTCAGTTTGCCTCGGTCTGAAATGTCTGTTTTTAACTTTTCTCCTGCATCAGCACGCCTCTCTGTGTGACAAGCCATAATTTATTCCGCGCTAAAACAGCTGGAGCGCAATATCTCGGCACATCTTGTCACCAACAGCCTTCAGTTTGAATAGTCTGAAAGTAATTTTGGCCAGAGTTTGGGATGTGCAGTTCATCGTTCTCATCAGTCCATTTTGGTTTTTGGCACATTGGAGGGTTGCATTAGTCACTCCAACAAAACAACTAATTCTCAAATAGCTTTTATCATTGCTAAAGTACTACTATTAATGTCACCAAAGCTTTTAGGGTCATATTATATCTCAGTCTAATTATTATGTCTTTTTCATCCTCATAATATTCGTTATTCTCAGGCTAAAACTATTCAATTTCAGCCAGTTGAGTAATTTTAATAGTGATCACTTTCTTGTAGTACACAGATGTAAAGATTACTTGCACCTTCAAACAGCATCTGAGTGGAATTCAAAGACAGACACGGTGCATCCGCTACCTCAGCTGTGAGTGGAGTCAACATTCAGCTGAAACAGGAGGTAGAAATGCTTAAAAACCTTGAGGATTTCTGTTTTGAAGCTAAATATAGCATAAAAATGTGGGCACGAAGACAAGGGGGTCAAACTCATTTCAGTTCAGAGGCCACATTCAACCCAGTATGATCTAAAATGGGCCGGACCAGTAAAATAATAACAGAGAAAAAAGTTAAATTTAGGGTTGCAAAGAGGCGGGAAATTTACAGAAAGCTTACATGGGAAGTTAAGAATGGGCATTTTGGAAATATTCCAAATTGGAAACTTTCTGTGGAAATTTATCGGGATTATTGGGAATTAACTGGAAAATTTGGGCTAATTTAAACAACCTATCATATACAAACATAAATGTAAATATTTTTGTTTTGTCGTAAGAAAATATCCATGTAAAATAGTACAATTAAAAAACATGACATTTCAACAGATTTATTTGAGTACAACTTTAATTTTAATTCTTGAACAATGAACAAGCAATTATTTTAATGAACAACAAAAACATGTAAATAATACCATTATAGATCAAATACATTTACCCCTTAATATACAGTAATTTAAAAAAAAAAAAAAAAAACTTATAGGACTTTATAGAATCCACAGGTTCAACTGTGTGGCTTCAATAGTCTGGTGCTTTGGGCGCCAAAGTGTGGCCTCCAGGGTTTAAACAATCATCTGTGCATGTGATGAAGCGGTGGACAGTGCATGCAGGGGGCGTGGCCTCAATAGCCCTGCAGTAAGCAGTGCTGTGTGCATGTGATTCTTGCATTAAATCTGGTTGTTGTAGCCAAGATTATGCTACAATATATTTTCCCAACTATATTTAAGTTCCCTGTTAAGGGCCAACCTTCAATTTTGTGAATTTCTTTTTTATTCCCATAAATTCCTGTTAATTCCCATGGAAAGTTTCCAACTTTGAAAATTCCCAGAATTTTACAACCCTAGTTAATTTATCATTATCAAAGTGTTCACGTCTACAAAGTTTCCTTAAAGATATGAATACCATGAACAACCTGAAATTTCTTCAGAAAAATAAGTGTAGTTTTAATAATATTTTGCCTCAGTTTATCGCTTACACGTGCATTATTTACTTTTTACACTAAAACAAAGAGAAACATTTGGAGTTGTCATTATTTGTAGGTTATGATGGTAGGATTTTACTGGTCTGATCCAAACTAGATCACTTTGGTCTGAATTTGGAGCCTGAACTAAAAAAATTTTGACACCGTTGATTGCGGATACATTCATTTTTGTAATTTTTTCATTTCATAAAATGATCCCACAGGCTGGATTGGACGCTTTGATGGGCCAGTTTTGGCCCACAGACCATATGGTTAACACCTGTGCATTAGATTCCAGGGTGCTAAAATTATCTTGCAGCTGCTGGTTAACAATAATTTGGACACAAAAAAAAAAGTAGAAAAACGCCTACACCCTGCTGTCTGTTTGCTTCTGCTTCTGGTTTTGCACATGAACAAAATGAAAATGGCTCCTTTTTGACCAGTTATCATGATGTTAATAAGAAAAGCATGAAAAAGTTTACAAGGCAGGAGTTTGTGGGTATTTTTCATATTCTTAAAAGAGAGAAATACACAAAATATTGGGAAATATTTGAAATTAGAGTTACTTCCCTAAAATTTTGTGAGGATTTCATATTTAGCCATTAACACTGAAAGAAAAAAATATCTACATTAAAAATATACTGTTGTAGAGCTAAAAACAGCATATATTCCTCTGAAATCATAGAGAAGCAGTGTCCTCCTTCCTTTGATGCAGATTTGTGACTATCTGACTGTCAGTGGACATTTTGTCATTGTCAGCAGCTCAGTCTACCACAGATTAACGGTAACAAAGTACATTAGGAACAGTTATTTTCAGATTTGGAACATGCAGAGGAATAACGGCGTGGTAGGCGCAATTCTCAAACATAGCCGTGGAAACATGAAGCTCGCTCTATGTGGGAAAGAATCTCACTGTGATCAAGTGGTATGTGAGAGGAAAAGAACAGAAATACAGAATGGTAGGATGTAAAGTGTGGGTTTGCACTACGGAGGTGCTTTGTTGTTCGTTGACACGTTTGCTTGTGTGGTTGTGTGAGGTTTAAATGTGGCGTGGGCCCTGGTTTCCTGTAAAGTGTAAAAAAAAAAATCTTCATCCAAGGCCTGTGTTTGTGTATCACTGTAGCACTAATCAGTGTCGTTTACAAGCCGCTGTGTTTGTGTATTTGTGAATCTCCCAGCACACACAAGCTCTGTGGATGATGGATATATTGTGAATGTGCTAAAAGCTCCCTGGATAACACACTATGATCTGCCTGCAGCTGAATTTGACTTCTGCGCGCTGCTAATGAGGAACAGGACATGAGTGTTTGTGTGTTTTCTCTGCCTTCAAATACACCATCAATTTTGTTTCGGGGGAGTGTTTTCAGGCCTTCAGAATGAATAACCACGCTGATATGAGCTTCCCACATCAGTCCTGGCTTTATCTACTTAAATTTTAACTATCAGAATGATTCGTCCTTCTCTTTTAGCTGCGGTACCTCTTGTTTTCACACATTTCAGTGGCGCACATACTCACTTTGCAAGCTTAAGTGTCTCTCTCTCACTCTATATACAGTATACACATACTTGGGTTTTAATCAGAGCATCAGGCAGTGGGAGGCAGAGCACTCGCTGCCTCACTTACTGAGAAATCTCCAGTGCTGGTGGGAGCGCTGAGCCTGCCTGTTGGCATCGGCAGCTCTGTGGAGACTCACAGGGATGGATGCAGAGAACGGCGTTTCACTTTACTGTCCTGTTCAGCCGCTCGGTCACATTTACCTAAAAACTTTGAAGCATTTGAGGAATTGAGGTAGGCTTGTTGTGCTCGTTTTTCCTCTTTATGTCCCTGTTGTTTATTTCTCTATCATCAGAGCTCTTCTCTTTGCGTCTATCCCTTTCTTTCACTTGAACAACTTCTTCTTTTGCTTGTATTTTATGTCTGTTGTGCATTTGTTTCCCCCACCTCCATCTTCTCTTGTTGTGTCAGGCTGAAGAATAATTACTGCACTATGGCAACAAGTTCCTTCATCTCTGTATATACAAATATCAAAGAAAGATGTCTTTCTTGTCATAAATGTTAGTGTAAATAAACCAGATAACACATTTTTTTATTTGAAGTTTATTATAGATTCATTCATTCATTTTTTTTAATTTTTCTATAAATTAAAGGCAGCAAATTTAGCACCAACTTAGAAATAATTTAACATTTTTATTCAAACCACTTGTTCATGATCATCACTTATCTGTACTTTTTATTAGTTTATAAAGTGTACTAGTTATAAAAAGAAATGATACAGAAATTCAGTTTGGATTGATAACAAACTCTTATGTAATACATGAAGTCACAGCCACATTGCAGCAGTAGATCTCACTGGACAAGAGGGAACGGTCGTTTTCTTGGATTACTGCAGATTGGTAGAAGAGCACATTAAATATACTCGTTCCAGAGGATTTACAAGACTCATTTACTCGATCCTGACTGTAAATTCTTAAGGCGTCGTCTGCTTTCTTAAGCTGATGGTAGTGTGACATGCATGTGAGGAGTTACTCATACCACTCTCACCAGGAATTTTTATTTAATTTACCGGTTTGACGCTTGTTTTTCTCCTAGTTGTTGGCATGTTTGTACCCTGTAAAGACACTGTTTCTTATTTTTCGGAGATAGCAGTATTTTGGTGGAGGGTGTAACTTTGAAAGGTATCATCAGTCCTTCACTGTCATTTTTCAGAAGACAGTGATGGTTCCTAGTGAGTGAAAAGCTGCTCCTTCACACATCCACTCGGCTAAAACTACTGCCATTTCTTTCCCATCACACAAACGGCAGTAGGCTTTAGCTCTCTTTTTCTTATCCAACCCTTGTCTCTGATCTATCTCTTTCTGCGGTCCTCAGCCCAAGAGAACAATCAACCCCTCGCCCTTCACATCCCTCCCGCCACCAACCAGAGAAATAAGGTCACTTCAAGCCGCTGATAAATTTGCCTCTTTAAGCCTCAGTGCAGATTGAGTCAGGCAGCTGGATGGTTAGAGGGACGACTTGTGTCCAGCTGTCCCGCTCTTTGGCTTGAATTCTCCTCAGGGCCCCTTCGTCCCTCACGTGCCACAGCTCTCAACCTCGTGTCAGCCTCTTAAACTCGTGAAGGACAGGAAGCCAGTAGGCAGCTCGAAACGGCATGTGGGAGTAGCAAGTAGCTCTAAAGGGCCAGTGTGTTGGGTTTAGTGGGATTTAGTTGTGAGGTTTCAGATCACAGTATGAAAGACAGCCTCTGGTGACTGTTACTTTAAAGCAGGGGTGGGCAATTCTGGTCCTCGAGGGCCGGTGTCCTGCATGTTTTAGATGCATCCCTCTTCCAACACACCTGATTCAAATGATGAGCCTATCAACAAGCTCTGCAGAAGAATGATAACTGTCAGGTGTGCTGGAAGAGGGAAACATCTAAAACATGCAGTATACCGGCCCTGGAGGACCAGGATTGCCCACCCCTGCTTTAAAGGGTACCTGTAGTGAATTTTCATTGCCAGATTTCTCAAAGATCCCATATCATGCTAGTGGTTCCGTCCAGGAACATTATAGCCTGTTGTCAGTCAGATATGGTCAGCTAATTGTTACCTCCTTCATTGGCTGTTCCAGCACCAGTAGTGATGAAAACTCATAGTATTGTCCTGTTTTCTGGGCTGTGATGAACTGGTCACTGCAGACATCAGTCTCAGATGACACATTATTGACCAGTGCTGGGTCGTGTCTCGAGGCAGGGTTCCAATGGGGCCTTAAAAAGTTATAAAAGTCTTGAATTTACAAATCTGTAATTCAGAATTTAGAAACTCTTTAAAGGTATTAAATTTGATATGGTAGTTCGGGTGACACGGTGGTGCAGTGGTTAGCACTCGTGCCTCACAGCAAGAAGGTCCTGGGTTCGATTCCAACACCAGTCGATAGGGGCGGGACCTTTCTGTGTGGAGTTTTCATGTTCTCCCCATGTTTGCGTGGGTTCTCTCTGGGTTCTTCGGCTTCATCCAAAGACATGCTCTGATAGGTTAATTGTCCATAGGTGTGATTGTTCATCTCTATATGTCAGCCCTGCGATGAACTGGTGACTTGTCCAGGGTGTACCCCACCTTCGTCCTTAAGTAGCTGGGATAGGCTCCATGCTACCCCCCCCCCCGTGACCCTAGTGAGGATAAAGCGGGTACAGAAGATGAATGGATGGCAGTTCTTAAGTTGTGTTGCCATGAACTTGCTCTATTGTGTTTAAATGTGTTTGGGAATTGTCCAAGCTGCAGACAAAGTCACGTTGGTCTACTCAGTTCCACCCATTCCAACCTGAAAATTTACACTGAAATTAGGAACCAAGTATTGCCAACTTTGTAGCCCCCAGTGAGAAATGACTCGGAACGGTGGGACTCAAGACATTGGAGTAAAGAAATACATTTTCCCAAATTCCAGGAGTCACAACTTTTTGCCAGTGTGGCCGTGAAATAGGCATTAAATTTTGTTCCAAGTAGTCTTAAAAAAGTCTTTAAAAGGTCTTAAACTGAATTTGTAGAAACCTGTAGGAACCCTGCTAGGACAATGGGGGAATGCAAAACTTACGGCTGCACAAACAAGCATGAAAATGCACTTTTCACTTAATCTCCGTCTGCCCATGTTTACTCATACTTCATCACGCGGAATCAATGATAGGGTCGTCACTTTCAATGGCTGCTCCCCGTAAGTTTTGCCCACACGTGTAATTCATGTAATAAAAAGGTCCCGTGTTGTACATTAATGGTGATTTATTGATTTATTTATATTCTTTTTTTTTTTTTTTTTTTTTACTCAATATGCGCCTCCATTGCTTGTAAGTAATGCACAAATTAATTCATTAAGGGAGCAAGAAGTTCAGTGTTAGAAACATACAGAGAAATGACTTTAGAAACAAAGTCCTAACTTTTTCGCTGACTGTATGTGAGGCATGTGTTCTGAAATTACACAAAAGCCACTTTATCAAAAGTCATGGTCTTATTTGATGACTAAATAATCAAGCTCATTGAAGTGCATTGCATTTTTTTTGTACCAGAATGTATTTGTTGAATCAGAATGTGCTTAATCGCTCTGTATCTTGAGTTGGGTGTGAATCATATTATATCACGAGATGACACACGCATATCTTTAATATATTGGAGATGCTGTATCAAGATGCATATCGTATCAGCCTTACAACTAAGATTACCAACCCTAGTGTCCTTGCCTTGTAAATATGTGGGGGGTTCACTTTGTGTGCATTAGGGATAAGCTTTTGTACTGGCTGCACTGGGGTGTGATGCCAACTGTCAAGTGGTCCAATGACATCTTGTCTTTTTTTTTTCTGGCAATGACAATAAAACTGAAACTGAACTAAAATTTGTTTTCCTGCTCTGGTTCTCTAACCTGCTGTTACAACGTAGTTTATTAACAATGTTGTTTTATACACAGCCAGACCAAAACAAAATTATTTAGTCTCAGCCTTATTTATATTTCAACTTTGATTATGGCATGTTTTACGATATGGTTTTGATGTTACTAAATCCATTTGTCCTTTTATGGGCATAACGTTGCTGAACATAACACTGCCCCCACAGGCTTGTACTGTTGGTACTAGGCATGATGGGTAATCACTTCATCTTCCTCTCTTCTCACCCAATGTTGGGCAGATCTGGACCAGGATCAGTCTGGACTCATCAGATCACATGACCTTGTTCCACTGAAACACAGTCCAATCTTTATACTCTCTATTTACAGTTTAAACATATTAATCACAGCAGCTCTTTCCTGTTTGTTTAGTTAAATCCAGGTGGATAGCGTTCTGTTTTTTCCAGGCTGTGCATTTTTGAAGCCAATTTCTAACTACCGTGTGAATAGGATCTTACAAAAACAGACCAAATACTCACACCGTCAAACATTATATTTGCTGAACTTTAACACTCTTAGCTCACTGGACCTCATCTAAAACCCTGTGTTTTTCCTTCTCTACTTTTCTAACCTGCTGTGTTTCCTGCATATAAAGCACCTCATTAATCGTGACTCATAAATGTTCACTTCTGTTTATCTAACTTAATGCTTGATAAGAACCTTAACATCAGTTGACATTATTTCCTACAGTGAGCCTGGTTATGTTGGCTATTTGTTAGTTTATTATCTATTCTAGGTGCTGAAAAACTCACAGATCTCTTTTGTTGTTGTGGATTCATGAAGTACACGGATAAACATATGTTTTGTGCATAGTTCATAAAATAGAGGAAGACACTACAGGATGTCACTGCACTTCTATGAGTATGTACATAGACCTCTAACAGGCATCTGAACCACAGAATATGGAGAATGAGCTCTTACAAATAGCAGTATGGACATGCCTCTGCTCTTCATATGCAAATGTACAACCTTGCCTCTGTATATAAATTAGTCATCATGACCTAAAGAAAGCAGAATAGTTCATAGTTGAACGTACAGTAATTGTTATCAAAACTATATTCCATGTAATGCCCTTAGTCTTACAATAGAATAGGGAATAATTTATATATCAGGTTTTATTTATACCTTTTCTCACAGTGTTGAAGCAAAATCCAAACCTGTCGTGCAGCACCAATGTTTAGAGAGAGAGATGAATGCATTTCAGATGTATTTATTCCTAATATTCATGCAGTTTTGTGTAGTTTTCAATTGCATTACAGAGTAGACCCCACATCTCCTGTAAGAGCCACATTTGATAAACCTCCCACCTCTTGTGGGATTAGTGCCAATCTAATACATAAAGGGGTAAATTGCGATAAAAGGTGTAGCTGACTGGAGGGGAACAAACAACTTCGAACCCTGCGGTAATGAATTTTAAACTTTTTGTCTATTATAGGAAATGCTTACTCCAGAGAAAGTTATTTCAGTTTGTTTGTTTGGGCTGTAGGTAAATAAATTACCCTTGTTGTTGGAAACGGTTAACATTTTTATGTCTGTATAAATCGATTAAGCAGGCGTATGTGGTTTTTATAAGAGGAGTCAATGCACCTGTTGTTTAAAGTGTCCAAGTGTATTGTGTTTACATACTTCTCCCAGTCTGACACAGTGATTTAGACTTTCTATGGTTTTATTCATTCATTCATTCATTCATCTTCTGAACCCGCGTTATCCTCACTAGGGTCACGGGGGTCGCATGGAGCCTATCCCACCCTGGACAAGTCGCCAGTTCATCACAGGGTCTATGGTTTTATACTTCATTGATTGTTTTTGCAGGTAATAACTGTGATGTCATCTCCCATTTTCGGCAGGTCAATCCAGAGCCAACATGATCCCACTGAAACAGCCACGGAACATGAAAGCGTCCAACGATACTCTGGCGTCCATCGACCTGGATGGCCCTACTGACCAGCCAGCCATGAAAGCCACACCACCCCCACTACCCAAGAAGAACGTACCTCGCTCCATTACAGAGCCAAGCCTGGCAGCCAAAGAGCCAGTCCAGGGGGTGCTAAGACCACGAGCTGAGGCCAAGCCCGGGGGGACGAATCTGAGTGTGGCCAACCCTCTCTATGATCTGGATTCCACCTGGGAGACGGCGAGTCAGAGCTCCTCTCTGAGCTCAGAGCCGCAGAGAGTCCACGACCAAGAGAGCGGTGACTCCCTGGAGAGACCATCTGCCGCCACGGCCAACAGCAAGAGCCGCCCGGCTAACAGCACATCCTGTCTCGCTCCTCAAGCTGCTGTGCCAAGCGCCACCGCCAGCAGAGAGAGGAGGGGCTACCCGAGCACAGAGTGTCTAAGTGGAAGAGGTCGGACCACGGGCAGAGGAGCTCCAAGCAGCTCCAAGACCCAGAGAGCAGCACTTTACAGGGGTTTGGACAGCTGGGATGAGGTGGTTGGGAGGATCCGAGGGCTCCACACGGACACTCTGAGGAAGCTCGCTGCCAAATGCGAGGACCGTTTTATGGCTGGCCAGAAGGATCACTTGAGATTTGGCACTGACAGCTGGTCCCACTTTCGGCTGACCACTGGGAAACCCTGCTGTGAGGCGGGGGATGCTGTGTACTACACCGCATCCTACGCCAAGGACCCACTGGTCAACTACGCCATCAAGGTGAGACACCTGGGTCTGTTTATAAATGTTCTACTGGTATGTTGGTTTTCATTATGGTTCTTATTTATTTTCATAGGATGATAGTGAGTTTTTACAGGCCAATAAAAAGGTAATTTAACCTAAAAAAAAATCTTTGAATTTATTGGAAAGCAAATCACTGTTGAACCAAAAATATTTATGTGAAAATAAGTCAGAAATACATGTAACTGCACATCAAGCGAGCAAAAACTAGTGAGTGGTTTCCTTTATTATTAAATGTGCCTTAGAGTCTGTAATTCCAGATGAGAAGTCTAATGTTCAGCCATTTTCTGATGATATTGATAGTTTCTGAAGCGTCTAAACCAATTAATCAGTCTGTGTATTTCATATCTTCATACCTTAACACACTAATTAAAGCTGGTTTGTCCCACTTTCCACACTGTTACTTTTTATGTTCAGCCACTTTGGCTTTACCCTAAATAAACTTTATCTGAAAGAATAACTAACAAGAAGTTTGCAGGTTTTAAAGAGTTACAGTAATACTTTTAGTGTGTATGTTTTGGGTTCTTGCCTTTATTTCTTATTGCATGGTGAAATATTTATATATAAATGTGAGCTTGGGTAGTTTCCGTCTTTGCAGTAGATTTATGAAATCTTTCTGCTTGTTTTGAGGTTGTGCAATCTTCTCCCAATCCATTTTACTGAAGTAGGGGAAGGTGTTTGTGCTGAAAGATTGGCACTTAAACCTCGTCAGCCCTAAGGGTCTGACCTTGTACAAAAAAGTGCCTGTGTCAGAGCAGCTCAGAGGGGTTGGGGGATTACTTGCCGGAAGAGTTCTGACTCTAAATACAAAGCAGATATGGATGAAGGTTGCATTATTCACAGGATATGGAACTCTCTGCGCTCCACAGCACTTCAAAGCTTCGCCTTCCTATTAGGAAAAGGCTCAAAAGAAAGTCTTGTTTTTTTATGTTGCTCATCCATAAATAACAGTAGAAACACCAGAACATAAACAGGCCCCAACTTCCCAATTAGACTGTGGCAACGCTATATTTTAATGCAGCCCTGTTGTGCCCCTGCCTAATTGGATCTGAACCTCCTGCAAATTAGATGTACTGTGATGTTTTTAATGCAGTGCTAATTATTCCAAATGCACCTTTTGCATTTCTGTGTGAGTACTCCACTCTAAGAGGAATTATGTGGAGGAGTTATTGCACTCTAAACTCTATTGTGCCCATCAGGACGATAACAGGAACAAAATATCAAATGCTATTGCTTTGTATTACAGCCTGCAGTATAACATGTCGATATGAGCAGTGAACAAACGTTTACAGGTATCCGACCAAGTTGTTAAGCTTAGGAATGATATGAAGGAGCAGTAACCCTGTAGTCAAACATGTTTAAACAAACATCTAGTGGACGCACACATTCCTGAAGAAGTACAGAGGAAAAGGGAAGGCAGTAGCGAACAGTCGGGTTGGCTCACAATCTGTTCAAATGTACATAAATCATATTTCAGACCACCAAGGTTAAAGTCAACATTATAAAAGCACTAAACTCAAAGGATAGAGGTTGTAGCAGCAAGTATGTGTGTGTTTTTATAGTAACAGTAAAAACACACATGCATAACTGGCCAGTTTTACCCAGATTGGTGAAGATTTTAAGGGGATCATAAAGGCAGATGTCCACACAGTTTATGTATGATGTATGAAAATCAGGAGTAAAAGGGGGTTTTGGTTTGATTTTTCTTTCCTTTAACCCTTTCTAAGGCACTCAGAGAAATACTCTGAAGTTCAAAAATTCAACCTTAGTGTGTTATTGGAGGACATAACAAGACTTTATTACCTCAGTTAAATTTTTCAAAATCTTTTATTGGTACGTAGAAAATCATGGTCAATGACGTTACCATATTTGGATCCTTGCCCGTAAGTAGCAAAAATAAAAAATCCAAGAATTATGTATACCAAAAACACGTGTAAGGCACTAGGAACATGTATTTCAGAACATTAGAGCATCACTTTTAGAACATTAGACCAGTGTTTCCCAACCAGTGCACCGTGGCACATTAGTGTGCCGTGAGAAACCATCAGGTGTGCCGTAGGGGAGAGCCATACGACTGCACACACAAATGATCCACTCTATAACATCAGTCTCCTGTTTCCCTTTGCGCAATAAAAGTGAACATAAACTGGCGGTGCATGCTGTTGATAATGCCCCCCCTAACTAGTGATGCACAGATTGGTGGGTTACCTACGAACTCCAGGAATTGTGTCTCATACTATTATATGACGGACCTCACTCTGTAGCAGGGGGTCCGTCTGAGGGGTCGCTGATCGCTTTCTTGTTCCAAATGCTCTGTGACAACATCACCCCTGCACCCCTGATGTGCCCTCCCCCATTTCAGTTCTGTTCCCTTTCTCCATAATCTATCTACGTGAGATGGGCTTTACAAGCATGACTGATATAAACACAAAAAAAGAGAGAAACTCAGAGCTGTTGAAGATTTGTGCGTGTCTTTCTTCAATTCCTGCTAGAATATCACTATTGTGTCCAACTAAACAGGCCCAGGTTTCACACTGAGGAAGTAAACTGTGCCTAGGTTTGCATTATATTTCAATAAATATACTTTTTGTGACATTTTTGTTCATTTTTTAAAAATATTTTGACAGATGCTGTTTAACCCATGTGTCCAAAAGCAAATATTCTATTTATTCTGTTTTCTATAGACTATATATTTATGTATATTTAGGATTTTATTAACACTGTTAAAGTTCTAGATTAAATCTTTATAGGGTACTCATAGAAATACTCTGAAACTTTAAATTTTAACTTTCATGTGTTATTGGAGGACATAACAAGACGCTGTTACTTATGTGAAATGTTTCTCTTCTTTTTTTTTTTACTGTTACGTAGAAAATCAAAGTTAATGAAGTTACCATATTTGGTTCCTTACCCATAAGTGACAAAAACAAACAAGTAAAAAAACATCCAATTAAGAAAAAAAAAAAACCATGTAATGTGAAAAGATGTATTTTAGAACATTAGAACATCACTTTTAGAACATTTATCCAACATGCGTGTTGCTCCAGACCCCTGTCCACACCCACATCCACCCTTTGAACATCATTCCTTTCATTAGTACCATTACTTCATGGCACCTAACAAAGCAGGTCCACTCACTGTTCATGCACGGGTGGACCTTAGAGACCCTGGAGACCACATTGGACCTGAGATTGTTGACTGTCCTCACTGGAACTGTTTTGTAATGTCTACAGAAATAACCAAAAATTGTCACTTGCCCGATAAAGCGTTAAGAAATAATACAAACAAATCTATTTTCTTCTCATGAGCAGCACTGTAGTGATGACTTTCACACTTCATTACTAGGTTGTTTTTTCTGGTTACCTTTAAGTACCATGGTCTTGGGTCCACACATTCATTCATGCATTCGTTCTCCAAACCACTTCATCCTCGAGAGGGTCTCAGGGTTGATGAAGCTTATCCTAGTCTCCTGTCTTTCTTTTTCTGAGTTCCTGCAGGGTCTTAAAGAGTTTTGAAAGATTTGAATTTACAAATCTGCATTTACCGTATTTTCCAGACTGTGAAGTGCACCTGAATATAATCTGCACCCACTAAATTTTAAAAGAAAAAAATATTTGACATATATAGGCTGCAGGTGATTATAAGCCACAAGTGTCCATGCTGTAATATAATATATTTACACAGAAAGATAGTAAATAGAATGATTTTTTTTAAATATATTTTTACATACTTTAACTATTTTTTTTCCAAACAGTGTCTGTAACACAGGAGTAACAAGTTGGAATTAAGAGGTTAAATAAATACATTTTTCTAAATTGTAGGAGTCACAAATTCTTGCTTGTATGGCTGTGAAATGGGCATTGAATTCTGTTCTAAGTAGTCTTAAAAGGTTCTGAAAAAGTCTTAAATTTAACTTGTAGAAACCTGTCGGAACCATGTTTTTATTTGTATTGTATTTCTATTGTAATACTGAAACCAGTTAGCACCAGTTGTCAACAGCAGCACAAATATTGACATTTTGTGTTTTTAATAAGTACTGACAGTAGGGCTGTGCAAGTAACCGAATTTTGATCATGATTTAGATTTTGTTAAGCGATCTCAAAACTCATATAATCAAGTTGAAACAATTTATTTTCTGTTTTTCTTTACACAATTTCTGAGACGTGCATGCGCAATACATTCCATTCCATTGTAAAACAGCTGTAAAGTACATATTTGTAGCCAAAATGTATTTTACATTTGAATGTTTTGCATAAAGAATCAATAATAAAGTGTTATTTGAGAGAGAGAGAAATGCTGAATAAATGCAGTGTGAAACTCAAAATTAATTGTTTGAATAATCATGATTTCAATATTGACCAAAATAATCATATTGATTTTTTTTTTTTTTTTCATGATTGAGCAGCCAAAACTGACAGTGTTTGTGAATTTACCATTTTGTCGTTAATTTATTCTCAATAATAACAATTCTAGCAAGATTTTATTTATTTCATTTTGTCTTCTCTCCGCGTACTGCAACTAATTGGATTATTTACAGTGGTGTTTTTATGTGAAGTGTTTCCAACTCCACAGCCCAAACATGTTCAGTTTACTGCCACAAACCAGAAAATATCACAATTAAGAAGCTGTAGAATTTAGATTTTTTTTTTTTTTTTTTTTTTACTACAATTGCAAGTCTATTTCAGAGATAGTTTGAGATGTATGTTGTTAATGCAGTATAACAATCTAACAATGAAGGCTATGAAATGATTCTAAACATTGCTGAAGCTTTAAACCATAGCTCTTCTCCGTTCGTTGGTATTTTACTGAGTCTGACTGATTCTCTCCTTGTCGTGGTTTCTCTCCTACGTTTTGTGATCAAAGTGAGCAAAGACACACAGATCTGCAGTGGCTGTCACTGTGGTTTAGGACCCAGACACACACATATTCTCTCTACTTCTACTGTCTGAGATAACATGGAGTCTGCTCTCGCTGCTTCTCTGGGCTTTATGTATCATTAACAGTGTGAGCTCAGAGTTCTGAGACACTGAGCGGTGGAGGGAGTTTTGACTCTGAAAACATTTATGATCTGACTTCTCTTGAGAATTCTCTGCTAAAATGGGTATCATGGTCCTGAATTTTTGCTCTATTCAAAAAGTATCCCACTGCAGTAGAGAATGAATATATTTCAAATTCGCTTTATTTAATTGAAGAGCATTTTTAAAACCCCATCACGATACATCCTCATATAAAGAACACCATTTTGTATACTCTCGTGCTCAAAAAAAAAAAAAAAAATCCCATGAGAAGACCAAGACCGCCTTCGGATCAACTCTTGTCTGACAGCAGTGCTCAGTCTCGTTGATTTTGGTCTCTTCATGGGATTTGTAAACCTCAGAAGCAGACAAATCTGAGAGATGATGTTTAATTTGCTGTGGCAGATACATCTGCTCCAATATGAGACGAGGTTGTTACAATAAGTGATCGAGGAGCTCCACTGAGGCACTTTTACCAACAGCCAAGATGGCTGCCAAGATGTGGACAGTCTTTTGAGTCTGCTATTGCGGTATCGAACAACCTGGGCAGTGTATTATTCCTAAAAAACACAAAACAAAAACAGGTCCTTAAAACTTTGTTGAAAATAAACGTATGGTTGCGGTTCTTCGCTCTATGCATGCTCCTCCTGTTGCGCTGATTGGTTGTATGTCTATTCTGTTCCCACTGATTCATCAAAAATTAATTGAAAGGTTTTTAACTGAAAGTCGAAGCTTACATTCATGTTTTCTCCTCTTTTTTTCTCCAGATTTGTCGGAGTAAAGTGAAGAAGACCCAGCAGCAGTTTTTTCACAGTCTGGCAGTAAGACAAAGCCTGGCTCTGCACTTCAACATCCAGCAGGACTGTGGACACTTCGTGGCTGATGTCCCTGCTCGCTTGCTGCCCTGGGAAGAGGAAGAAGATGATGACGATGAGGAGGAGGAGGAGGAGGAAGAGGATGAGGAGGAAGATGACAGTGAGCTGAAGAAGGAGAAAGAAAGTAAGACTGAAACCAAGACAACAGAATCCAAAGCATCTCCAACCAATGGTAAATTAGACGAAACGGCAACAACAACAGGACACATGAACACTGTGGGGTCCTTGAGGAGCCGAGTGGTGGTGATCACACGTGAGGTTCCCTTCCAGACGGTGGCGGACTTTGTCCAAGAGGGCATGTCCCGACATGCCCAGAACCCGGAGCTGTATGAGCGTCAGGTCTGCCTCCTGCTGCTCCAGCTGTGCTCTGGCCTGGAGCACATGAAACCGTACCATGTGACCCACTGTGACCTACGACTGGAAAATCTGCTGCTGGTGCACTGCCAACCTGGCAACCCCTGGAACGTAGACGTCCTTGAGCCAAACAACAACAGCAATAGCAGCAGCAGCAGCACTTCTGGTGCAACATCTGCCAGTGCTGCCGCTGCCGCCGCCAGCGCCACCTGCCCCGCCCGCCTCATTATCAGCAACTTCTCTCAAGCAAAACAGAAGAGCACCCTCATGGTCACTGACCCCGGTACGCTGCGAGACCAGTCCCGCCTGGCGCCTGAAATCGTCACAGCTACTCAGTACCGCAAGTGCGACGAGTTCCAGACTGGGATTCTGATTTATGAGATGTTGCACCGGCCCAACCCCTTTGAGGAAACACCCGAGCTGAAGGAGCGTGAGTACACCTGGGCCGACCTGCCCCCGCTGCCGGTCCGCTCGCTGTACTCACAGGGACTCCAACAGCTGGCCAGGTTACTGCTGACTGTCAACCCCTCTGAACGGATCCGCATGTCTGAGGCTCGAGCCTGTCTGCAGTGTCTGCTCTGGGGCCCCCGGGAGGACCTGTTCCAGGCGCTGGGCTGCAGCGCCACAGGCCCCATGTCAGGGGCCACGTCCAGTCAACGCGAGGCCACCCTCCAGAACTGGCTGGACCTGAAGCGGACACTGATGATGATCAAGTTTGCAGAGCGCTCCCTGGACACGGCCTGTGGTGTGAGCCTGGAGGACTGGTTGTGCTGTCAGTACCTGGCGTTTGCCACCACAGACACCCTGAGCCGGGTGGTGAACATCCTGCAGCAGCCACAGCCACATCCCCAGAACCAAACCCAGACCCAGGCCACGCATGGCGCTCAGAACCAAACCCAAACACACCTAGCACACGCCTTTCATCTGACTCAGTCACAGCCACTCTGATTCCCCAGCTGTTACTATGGCAACCAGTTCCACCTCCTCTGTGCGCTCCCTCTGCTGATGCTACAGTGTGACGTAATATAATAGTCAGCTTTGTTGTCACAGCCGCCACAGTGGTTGATCTAAAACCGAACAGCTGGACGTCCTATCTCTGTATTCAAGGACAAGTCGCTTTTTAGAGCGAGAGTCAGCGTCTCCATCAAACAGCGTCATGTTCAGGGTTACCCACCGCATTCACATCACCGATAGCATGACGAGTAAATCATCCAGCAAATGTAGCGGCTGTCTGTTTTATCCAAAATCCAGGACAAACATTGGACATTAAAAGACATTTGGCTCCTGGCGATGGATCCGTGCGCTCTCATTAGTCTGATTCATTTGGTGCTGTAACCCGTCACATCTCACATGTCATATTTTAACACTCCATCAACTCCACATCAAAGAAAGTCATCAAATACATGAGATGTTTTTTTTTTTTTTCTTTTAGACTTCTGCTTTTTGAAGTCACGAAAGCTGTACATTTGATACAGTTTTCATGACGGCCATCTCGGGGGGGTTTACTCATTACATCTGATATTTCATTTTAATATTTTTACTGACGTCTGAAGATTACACCACAGATCACAAGTGTTTTGAAAAAAAACTTGAGACTGAGATTTTCATTGAAATTATTTGAACTCATTATATTTATAGTTCAGTATATTGAGTATCATTTCAGTTTTCAACATGTGCTTGTATAAAATATGTAAAAAAACAAACAGAGAAATGAAGGGAAACTATTTGATATGAAGGGAACAGGACAAAATAATGGTCAAGAAACACTTCCTGACTGTTGGTAAATGCACAAAAGCAAATCTAATCAGGGTGAGATATTTTTTTAATCCAACTTTACTTCATAATAAAATCTATTTTACCACTTAAGCCAAAGATTGACCATACATGGTTTATTCTGACAGTCTGAGATGATCCCAGCTTTTAACAGAGACAATTACAGTAACAAGACGCTGCTTTATTGATTCATCGACCGAGACTTTAAATTGGGAAGAAATCGATCAATAAATAAGTGTTGCTTAAAGACAGTTTGAGCTTCACCCTCACATGTTGTATCAGCCAGACTATACACATCTGAACAGGGTGGATGATGAACACTGAGCTGATTTGGGCTTTTTCAGAGCTCAGTTTACAGGTTTAACCCATGAAGACCCAAACAACCACTGGTGTCTAAAACCAACTGCCAATAATGTTTAATAAAGTCTGATCCACTAATCTTATCAGTACATGGAAATAGTTTTTTTCATCCTTTCATGGTCATCAGATATGACCCATTTGGACATTCAGAGGCTCCGTAGTTACCGTGGAAACACCGTCATCTTCTAC
>JAQQZY010118529.1:0-22657 GCA_030068375.1 Ostorhinchus rueppellii | reverse complement strand
ACAAACAGATAAACGCCAGCAAAGGAATGATACAAGGACCAATCGATTAGATTTTGGTGAAGATCAAACACTACCTTGGTGGAGGTCTGCACTCTCCGAGTGCTTTTCTAGTTTTTCCTGTTTTATGCAAGATGGTTGATATACTCTCTAAAAATACTAATATACTGTGAGTTTCTACAGGTGTCACTGTGGTCTCACTTGTTTTAGATATCAGGTCAAATAAATGGCTTTGATGTAACTGTAGTTATGGTTAACTGGTTACACTAACAAGATTTACATTACATTTACAATGTTAAAGTGTATCCATTTATAGTCACACAGACAGATCTACCTATCCATTACAGTAGCCACTCCCTTAATTTTGGTAACATATGGCCTTAATATAATCTAAACAGATCAGTAACATAAAAAAAATCACCCCTCAGAGTTTTCATGGTGGGGGATATTAGTCATAGAAACCAAAACAGTTTTTTGGTACGAGGCTGTAAATGTGTTTGTCAGCTGTAAAGTTGGATATTTTTACACGGGGGTCTATGAAGGTTTATTCACTATTGAAGCCAGCCCCCTGTTACCATTAAAGGATCTAGATTTTGATACTTCTACATTGGCTTCACTTTTTAACCTAAGGTTGCTGTTGAATCACATCCCAGTGGAAACTGGCTCTGTGCATATAAACACTATATAAGATGATGAAAATGCTATGATTCTCATTTTCAGGTGATACGATGCACTAATGAAAACACAATTATGAAAATTCCATTTCCAATTGTATATTCCATGTGTGAAGTTTAGGAGGAATGCATTTCCAATTGTATATTCCACCTAAATCTTACACACTGGCTGTAGTGTGTATTATTATTATTATTATTTTTTTTATCATTCTTTGGGTGCCTGTTTGCCCAGTGAATGACATTGCTTGGCCTTTCCACCTTCTGCAGCCTGCTTGGGTATGCACAGTAGCCCCCAGTGATTGATGAGTGGGCAGGGGGAGAGGAAATCTATCCCCAGGTTACAGCATAGCCCTTGTGATGGATGGTCCCTTAGAAGTCTTAGCAGAACTGATGGGTCATGGGCCTCAGAGAGCCCAGAGCTGGGAGTAAGAAGACAGAGCAGGATGCCAAGGATGTGGAAGTGGAGACGGAGGTGGGAGTATGGGGAAAAAGAAAAATGTATGACACAGTTGGTATAATTCTGTTTGTGAATAGAGCAAAATAATATTCTTTTCCTTTTTTTTTCCTGCTTTCAGCATGAGCTGCTTTCTATTAGAAACACAAGGTTTATGGTCTGCTTCATAAAGGACATATTGTATATACTGCTTTAACAAATACCAGAAAAAAGCTTTCAGAGTTTGTACTTTCTTGCTTAAGAAACTTTCTGTGAGTTGCGTCTTCCAGTCAAACTGTTCCTTTAGGCTACATAAAAACCCTGCGTCTTTGACTGGCCAAATCTAACCTTTGACCATGACCTTAACCTTAAAAATCTATTTATATCAATGTGTACTAGAGGTTTTGGATAAGATGATTTGTGGGAGGTGTACAGAACAACTCCAGGCACAAGAATATTACTTGAATATTACATTGTTATTGCAAAAGTTAAATCAGAGGGAAGAGATTGATATTAAAATGAATTTATGTGTTGGTAAGGATATTAAGTTGAAGTCGTGGACTAAAATGACTGAAGAAGTCTCAAATGCTGACAGATTGAGTTGTTTCTCTGCCCATTTGTCATTGTTTTACATTCTCCCCATCTTCACATTGCTGAAAACAAAGTCAGTGTGCTTTTTCAGTGCATGACAGCTTGAATGTCAACATCACCCTAAACAAGGTTTTGTATGGAAGGCAGACTGCTGCGCTTGTAATCTGTTGGTGTACCACCTTTCTGGGACACATATTTGATCATCCTCCTGCAGTGAATTAACTGAAAATCAATCACAATGATGCACAGGGAGCGTGGAGATACTGACAGAAAGTAATATAATCTGTGTTTTTATTATCATAGGAGATGTAAGAGATGCTCCTGAGGGGTGACGATGAGTTTAGAAAAATATCATGTCTGACAGGTTAGCCCTGTGAACATAGACAGTTCCTATTAGGCTGGCTTCTTAATGTGAACTTTTTTCATAAACAAGTAATGAATGGTTCTATATTGGCCTTATGCACTTAAAGCAAAAGTGATCATCAACTATTCTCTCAGTGCAGCAAATATGGTAATGAATCTCTCAAGAAACTTTGTTATATTCTTTTCCTCCCTAGGCTATTGAAGAGATTCATTACTATATCTCTGCACAACAGCAGACTTGGCCGGCTTCCACGCACCCATAAAAGGTGCAAACAATAGCTTCCTTTATGACCATCTTCTGTTTTTTATTCAAATGTGAACAAGTTCATCTGACACCTCTATACAGGACATGCACAACCCCTCCTACTCGCACACAAACCAGTAAAAAATAAAGCCGAAACACCTGTCATTTGCTCCACATTTGTGCCAAAAGTTGTCTCTAAAGGAATATGCCACCCAGTAGTATCCACTGAGGTGGGCAGCAGTGATAAATTGGCATGGATTAAATGTCAAACCTTGAGCAGATCACCCTCACTGGAGGTACATTGAATCTCTTTATATAAGAACAAGTCAGCCAAATCAGGGCAGACGCCATCCTCAGCAAATAATCTTTATGCATGGGGAGAGAATTCAACATACAGACAGAATATTCGAGATGCAAAATGGCCACAGTGTGACACAGACTTAAAGCAGTAGGTCTATGAAATCAGCTGGTTTTTATATAGTCACGTTACATGCCATACACTTTGAGTTGGTACGGTGTTTTAGGAAGTTATCACTGCCTCACAAGATCTCTAAAGACACATTACTGCCTTTGTACTGATACTAAACAAGATGATTACCATCACAAGCCCAGATAGGAATCAATAAGTAATCAATAAATACCAATACAGGCTGAAAGACTATCTTTGCACTGACACTAAGTAAGATGATTGTTTAATGACTGATGATATTTATTGTTGATTATTTAATGTATCAAGTTGTTTTTGCCTTCCAATGACCTATCTTGTCTTGCATTTGTATACCGATTCATATTTGTCACATTGCACTTTCAATGTTGACTGATGTCTTGGTAAGCTGCAAAAGAATTGCCAGCAGGGGATAAATAAAGTTTCCTGAATCTGCCTATTTCAGCCCAAAGAGACCTGAAAAGTCTGTTCAAATATAGATATACACCATCATTCTCAGTCTCCATTAATACTGAACCTATTCTTGCTATGGATTGTTATGGTAGCAATGGGCTCTTTCCTTTTGCTTGGTTGTCTCTCTCCTCTATCATAATGTTCAACCTCCACATACCAACAGCATCTGCTGTGCAGTGTGCCATGTAAAACATAAAGGACAATTAGATTAAACATTGTTTGGATTATTGGAATTAATTTTCTCTCAGGCTGTGTTTCAATGAAATCACAAGACTGTGGAAGAGTGGGATGACATGCCAGGAAAGAAGCCCATGGTGTGAATTTGTGTCCACTTAAGTGTGTTTGCACAATTTTGCTTATGTGCCCAAGAGCTGAGTGAGTCTCCTGTGAACGGCAATTAAACAAAAGTCTCTAGAGAAGAAATCAGACCAAACCCCACAACACAAAAACCTAAACTATGCCATGCTTTTATATCTGTAGGCGAGAACTAGGTGTCCCATGAGCAGAAATTGGTCTTCCTCTATCTATTAAAATTTTACATGTTTCTTTATGCAGTGTTTTTTATCTGACAGACTGAAAGTGGCTGTGATGTGATTTACAAGCACCCTGGCCCCATTTGGCAAGTTCACATTTGTATTTTAATTTAACACAGACCTCTGTGCCGTGCCGGTTCAACAAGCAACTGCTGAAATTGCTAATTGGCTTCTCTGCTAGTATATTGTACGCTCTCCCACCTCTAGTCAGACCTCCGGACATGCTCCTATTCCATTACCATGCTCTTGCATCGGCTTGTAGAGACGCATGATACATACAGAAAGCACAAGATATGTGGTTGCCCAGAGGTCCAAAGAACCATTACTGCTCTGTTCACAAAACACTGAATCCAACTTAGCATAAATGTGTGCGCAGTAAGCCATCCATCATTTACCTCCCTATACAATTCCAATTCCTTCATAAATGACTACCTTTTTTTAATCTTAATCCTCAATTTTTGTCCTGTTTAGACTCCATCAAAGATGCAGTAACAAAATCATCTTATGCAGGTGTAGCAATAAAATGAAAACAAGGAACACTCTCTTTTTAATAGTTGCAGAGGACAGGCCAGCATGTATCTTGGGATAGCTGGGTTTGCCTGGCAGGCAACCAGACAAGAGATGAGGACTTGGGATGTAGCGAGCTGGACAAAATGGCTACACTTGTGCTCTCTCAATCTCTGCCCCTGTGAGCTTCGACTCTGATGGACGACTGCCCAGAACTACGTTGTTTCTGGGAAAGGGAAGTTTAGAGTAAGAGCACACTGCTTGTTCAAATCGAGGGGTGGCAGAGGTGGTAGGTTTTTTTTTTTCTTTAATGAACACAGAGAAAGCAAACTGCTTGGCCAGCCTTGTACAGAAAATCTCATCACTACAGTAAGAAGATAGAATGTGAAATCACCGAGCTGTGTCAAACTTTAGTTGTAGACCTTTGTCAGCTTTCACTCCCAGTGCATGAGGTGCTACAGGCACCTGTCAACAGATACTTAGTTCCTTTGGATGAGCAGCAGATTTATAATGCAATGGCCTTTTCAGTATTGCCTGCTTGACTTCTATGATGTGAAGTAAGAGGCAAGACTTATTTGGCAGGAAACCAGAAAGGGTACTGCAATGGCAGAGATGTTCCATTGAGGTAGCGGGTAATTGATGTATGGCTTCAGCCATGTTCGAGCTGTGTAGTGGAGAGGAGGAAAGCAATTTGTAGCTCGGCTAGGGGCCCTCTCAGCAGCTTCAGTAAGCACTCCAATTTCCCTTTCATTCTGCCCAGCGCCTTTGTCTGAGGATAAACGGCAAGCTGTGTATTTCACCAGATCACATGGGCTTTTTCTTCTCACACACACTCATGGTTGGACGGGGCTTTTTGGCCTCTTCAGACGACTGTTTTCAAGGCAGAGTGAATATGAACGGATTTCTTCGCCTGATGCGTGAGCAGGACACACTACAGCAGATGAAGAAATGGGTGTGTTTGGGTTTTTTAGGAGAGAGAATTGATTGAAGGGTTGTTTGGGTTGATAGAAGAAAGGAAGGAGAATGAGTTGGTTGAATTTTGGCTTTCAGCAGTATAGTGAAGTGTTCCCATGTGTGCTTCTGTATAAATATTCATCTTTCTCAATGTTCTGCATCAACAGCTAAAACACTTTCATCTATCTCCATTTGCAGCTTCAGAAAATAGATCACTCCTGGGTTGTGAACAACATAACAGTGTTAGGGGAAATATTAACTTTGTTAGGAGTAGCTCCACCACATTCAGGGAGTAGATAAATGCGTGGCATTATTAACTGAAACACAGCCCATACTGTAGTTAAAACATTAGATTATCATGATTTAACTGAAGTGTTTCTTATGACATTACAGGATATAAACATGCTTCAATACTTATAAATAGATAATCTGTGGACTCTCAAATCTGACATGCATGTGTACATAATATAAGATATAAAAATTAAAATATTTAACTCTTTTTAACCAAATTCATCAATTTATCTAAAAGTTATCAGGACTGCTTAAATGAAACTAAAATATGTACTTGCTTTTAGCTGTTTAATTTGCAGCCAGGGACTTTGTTAGAGGTTAATGCAAGAAGACCTGTTTGCCTTGAGGTAACAAATTAGTATAATGGATTTGGTGTGGGTGGCAAAGGAATATTTTAAAGGTTCCATGCAGAAACTCAAGTTACCTTTTCAACATGTTGATTCCTCTTTAAAATAGAATATTACTCAGTTCTAAGTCATAGAAGGGACATGTTTGCAAAAATAAATACAATTATTCAGACAAATATTTAACAAAATATTTATGTACTAACTGATATTTCAGTCATGTAATCCCAATCATGTAGTTCAATTAGTTTTTAAAGGCATTTAGTGCATAATCACGTGCTTCTAAAAATCAAATGTTAAAAAAAACCCAAACACTTTATATAAGTATACTTTTCTTAACCCATAAAGACCCAGTGCTACTTTTGTGATACATTTTTCTCTAGATTTAAAGTTTAAGTTATTGATTTCCGTTTATCATATTATCCTCTCCACGTTGCATTTTTCTGTGAAAATCAGGTATTTTTTAATATTTAATTTACTCATCATGTGCTTTAATCATCATGTTGAGATTACATTTGAGAGATATTATATGAAAAACAAAGACAACTTAAGACAAAGTGACCTTTTCAGTGAAGTATATCCTTAAGTGAACATAAAACAAGTGTCTCCATCAACCGTCATTGTTCCAACTCTATGGGTTTTACTGGTGAATCAATCTTGTAAAAGATGACTGTGTTTCCATGGTAACTATGGAGCCTCTGAACCTCCAAATGGGTCATATGTGATGACCATGAAAAGATGACAAACTGTATTTTACACCAATTATTTACATGCATTGATAGGATTAGTGGATCAACAGTGATTTACCTTTTTTATATCAGTAAATGATTTTGGTCACTGATGGATATTTGGGTCTTAATGGGTTAAACATTTTATTTTTCATGTCAGCTGTATGTATCCTTTCTAAGCACTTATGCATATATTAACTTAAACATGGCTGAGTGATTTTTCCATTGCAGAAATTTCTTGCTGTAAATGCTATGGTTTTGCTGGTTTATCATCAGCATTTACTGTAGATTAAAGGTCTTGTCAGTGTTTATACCCTGTGTTCAATATTCAGTTATTGCAAGGCAAATTAAACATGGCTGTCAGTTTGTATTTTCAACAAGGTCCATCATATTATGACAAACAGAATGGGACATTTCTCTTCCCTATGCTCTGTATTTATCGCACACAGGCACATATATTCCACTTTCTGCCTTGGTGCAATTATGATTTGTCTTCCTACTTATATAAATCATTTTACCCAGGCTGTTCCATATGCCTTATGGATGTCAAAAAGAAGCAGCAATAATAATATAAATAATACAAGAAAATTCAAGGAACTAAAATGCTCACGTCTAAAACTTGGCTCTAATCAAAGCTTTACTTTCTGCAGTTTCTTATATTTCGTCCACTCCTGCTTTACATAATTATATTTTCTGCTCCCATGGTAATACTTTTCGTTTCCGTGGTAATGCTGCTCTGGCTTAGCTCATTCAGAAATATGCAGCCTAATGTTGAGTTTAGTATAAGTGTGAGAGAGAGGGGTGGATGAGTCTCATAAAGCTCTGGGGGCTAGGACTGCTGTCTAAATGGTCCAGCTGAAATTATGTGAGTTATTGTAGCACATCTGAAAAAGCTCTTGACATTAATTAAACAACCCTCTGCTGAAAGTAACTCCTGATTAGACCATCAATTAATCCATAAACCCATATGCAAATGTATCTCTCCCTTTTCATGCCTTCAGTTTCTTGACAGTCACTGCTTCTGCAGATGCAATGGTTTAGAGTCAGCCCTTCTACAGTGCATCATTCATAATGCATGAGCCAGATCATATCAGTTGATGATCAAAATTCCTATTTTTTGCTTTCTTCCTTCAAGGTCCATATTTTCCATTTTATTTTCATATTTCCCAAATATACGGCACACAGACAAACACACACACACACATACACCCGCACACACATATGCACATGCCCAACTGATTAAATATAGCATATGTTTCAGAAGGTTATTCACAACTTTGTGAATGTAGTTGCCCTTTTCATACTCTGTTATTGTGCCAATCTTCTTTTAAATTTAACACAGAATGACAGCATATCCATAAAACAACTGCAAAAAGTCATAATTTCACACTTCATTAGTTAAAATGAATGTCAAGAAAGTTTACTGTCTTGCAGTTAATTTTTACCTCTCAATAAAATGGATGCAAAAGAGAAAAAAAATGTCTGAGTTATACAGCCTTTTTTTTTTTTTTTTTTTTTTTTTTTTTAAAGAATAGGCCACAAATGTCAAAACACTGTTACTACCCATTAAATTACACTTTCATCTGATTGTGCTTCATGCTTTTAACTGTGAAACCTCATCTTAATTTGCTATTAATACAAGTTTTCCCACAGCTCTCAAGATGTCTGGAGTTCAGAGTCATCAACTAGCTGGAGGTGTTGTGCACACTTGCTGCCTGCCCTTTCTTTATTATAGGTCCTCTGAATATGCAGGGGCTGTTAAACAGACTTGTACCTCTTGTAACCACAGATTCCAAGAGCTGCTCAGGGAGTCATAAAGGACCAAGAGGGAAACGAAGCTGAATAGCAATGGATGAGCAAGTGCAGCAGAGGGACCTGTGAGCTGGAGCATGTGTGCATCTGTATGTGCGTGTGTCTGTCTATGTGTGAACTCCTGTGATGTGAATAATAACTCTTTTTGTTCACCAGCGGCCCTGGTTTCTAGAGAAGTCGTTGCAAATCCTCATTTTTTTGCAGACAAAGCACAATGCCAAGGGGAAGGAATGAGTTTTATTTTAAAGCTTTGTCTCATTCAACAGATTACATTCCTCTCCATCTTAGGTGACTGCACACAGTTCAGTTATCTAACCGCACTGACAATATGTAGAGACTGTCAACCAATTTTGCTGCCTGACTTATAATACAGTGTTGTTGCAGTGGCAATTTACTTCAGCTCAGGATTTCCGTTCAGGGTTATTGTGTACATATCAGCTGCTTCAAAATGGCTACATATTATATCCATATATTCATCCAGTCAAGCCTAAACTTTGAAATAGCTTTGCTTTGGCTCAGTACAATCTATTCTTTTGAAAACACTTAATCCCACTAGTGTTGTTTCATGTTACCCAATTATGGGTTGCTTAAAGCTAATTGAGATTTTTAAGGGTTATTTACAATTTCAAATATTGCAGCAGTTTCTGTATTTATTTATATACATGAGAAGTCTTGTTCCCCCTAGAGTTATAGAATCATTACATTGGGAAAAAATACGCATTCATTCCCTCCAGGTCCGAACAATTGTTTCCTCCACTGTAGCAAATATCTCCGCCTTTTCCTTCTTCCAAAAAATGAATTCTGTCACATTTTAACATGGGCCTCTGAATTAATGAGTTTCATAAAAGGCAAAGAGTCCTTTGTAAACCTGCTTTTTGCAAATGGGAAGCAAACAGTTTTGGAAATAAGGCAAGTAGGGAAATATTCAAGTGAAGCATAATGTGCCAGGCAAACGACTTTAAATGGTAAGAATTAGTTTCCAAAGGGCAACAATTTGGTTCTTGTGTATCTGCGATAGTTACCTCAAAATGTGACCATTAAAAAAAAACTCAAAATAACAAATGACTGTGAAAAGCCTAAACAGCAGCTCAATCACAGGGGGTTAGCAGGCATTCCTAGGGTGTAATTCGGTGCCTTACATGAGTCAGCAATTTAGCGAGCTCTCACCATTAACCATTTACAGCAATTTATCCCTGGTGGCTCTCACTTTCTCCCCATCCCTTCCTCTCTTTCTTTCTTTTTCATGCATATATGTGAGGACCATGTGCTGGGTGACAAAAGCCCACAGACTCACTGATTGATTGATTCATACATTGTTACATACACACACATACACACACCACAGTTTGAAATTATTCTGCTGTTGTACTGCCAGCATTCATAAGGATGTGATTCGGTTTTACAATGTAAATAAATAAATAAGTAAATAAATAAACAAACCCTCCCCATTCTCCTCGTCCTCTAGGATAAACCCTGTAGAAACAGAGCTTTGCCATCTACCGGGAGCTCAAATCCTTTTGTTGCTTTTTTATCCTTTGTTTACCTGATATTTGTTCATATTATGCTCACTACAGAATAAAACAACTACAGCTGTTTTTGAGGCTTCGAATAAATTTTTCAGCTCTCGCGTGAAATTCTATATGACTTGTTGGTGTGACCACTTGTCACAGTTTTTTGTTTAAGTATGACACAGTCAATGATACAGTCTGCAGCTCTATCACATAATCTGTATTTCGGAGTTTGATGGAATAGGAGCAGTGTGTGTTTTTCGCTTATTAACCTTTTCATACATGAATTATGAGAACCTTAATCGAGTGTTTTTATTCGTCTTTACGCATTAAAAAAACAATGCAGTTGAAATTTTTTTTATGACCCAATTTTTTTATGGAGTTACAAAAATGTCCTCTCAGCTGGACATGATGCGTTTAAGAAAAGAAACATGTATTTAACCCCTTGAATGCCGATTGTTGTGAATTTGCGCACCCCCCCCCACACACACACACACACATACACACTAAAATGCAACCAAAATACTATCTACTTGAAAGAAAAAAGAAAAAATGCAAGTTAAATTTTTTTTCCACAATTAGAAATCGGTTCAAGCATTAAGGTGTTAAAACCCATCATCAGGAAGTGATACTATGTGAAAATTATAAAATGAAAACATTTTTCATGCAGCTAATCTGATGTTTTCTCACATTTTCACATACTCTAATATTAGTTACTACCCACTTCATGGAGATAATATGCCAAAAAAAACCTTTTTGATTTAAAAAAACAAAACAAAACAATTAATTACAATCTAATGACAATTGGCAATTAATTTACACTAAAATATATAACTGCAGATCAGGTTTATCAAGAACAGCAAAGTTACAGCAATGGTTTGAATTGCAGTGTATTGGATGATGCACAAGCATCTACTGTGTTTATATGCAACTAAAACAGCAAAACCTATGAATATACAAGAGAACAGCTGTTCACTGCAGTGACCAGTATGAGTGAACGGGTTAATCTTAAGTCTACAAAATTTTAGTATAAGGTAAGAAAAATCACCTGTAACTGAGTGCATATGAAGTGGTTACTTTACCAGTTTCTATACCTTGTAGGGTATAGAAGGTTATTGTGGAAAATGCATTTATTTACGTTTTTGCTGAGCCTTTTGCGGGAAATTTAATTCATTGTCCTACTCTGCTTCCTTGATGTGGTATAAAGAGAAATGAATCAATACTTGCTCCGCTTCAAAGCAAACAGTTAAAGAGTAATTGAATGTGTGCCTCTCAGACTGAGACAAATGACTCTCATCTATGAGTGATTGGACTTGTTGCTACCTTCGCTGCCTTACATTTGCCTTGCACTCCTTTGTTCTTATTTCCTTCCTCCACATCAAATTGAAATTTAAATGAGCCTTGGTAGCACCTCAACAAACAATATTTGTCTGCCAAATCAACTTGCACATACTTTAGGAGCAAAAAATAAGATGGCATAAATTGAAGTTTAACATCTCATATTAGTCACTGTAGATGCTTGTTTTATCATTCAGGTGTGTTTCTGCATCATTATCTCACTATTCCCTGCTGTCATCATTGCTGATGCCTGCACAAATTGGTTCAGTAGTGTTTGACAGTCCAGTAACTCAGAATTTAGAGAGAAATAAATACTGCGCCCAATTAAATATAAAGATGTCTGGGTTATTTCTAACAATACACCCTGAAAAAATGTAATTAGGATCAGATCAAGTATGAAATCAATTATGGTACTCTGCTGATCAGTACCATAAAAGATTCTATTTCTTTTTAAAGCAGCTGTGACTGTTTATTCACTGTGGTGCCACTACTGGAGATACGTGGTAAGAGTTTGTTTTTAAACTTTACTAAAAAATAGATTGTAACCATTTCATCATCATCATCATCATCATCATCATCATCATCATCATCATCATCATCATCATCATCATCAGCATGTGTGACATCATCCAGTAACCTGCAGCTGGACTTTAGAACCTGTGGCCACGACAGTCTCTGTGGTGGTTTGTTGACTCTGTTAACACTAAAAGTATTTGGTCAGCTCACTTCAAGTCTTGTATTATTATTTTTTTTTAATCTATATTTCTTCTTCTTGTTATCAGATATTTTATTCTGTCTCCCTTACTTCAGAAGTGCCTTGATGTCTTTTACTTGCTAAATGTTACATTCAGGATTACTTTCTGTTGGTGTGAGTAGGCTATAACTGCATTTTCCTGTAATGGAATAATACAATAACACCATCCTCTGTTGGTATAGTTTGATGAATTCTGTATTAATGTTAAAATGTGAAGAGAGTGAACCCAGCAGCAAAAGCTTTACATATTTTTCTCCTTCGTTCATATTTTTTGAGGATTTCAAAATGAATACAGTTGCATATAATGCATGCAATACTATAAGGATAGGCTCTGCTGCTCACAGTCCTTTACAATTAATGATCTATGAGTTGCGATCTACTGCCCTGGAGCACTGGTGTCGTTATACTTTTGCCTACAGAAGACGTGCCTGTTCTTCATGAGCTCGCTGTAGGACACCTGTGTTAAAGTTTGACAGGGAACCTGTAACCTCTAATTGAAATCTCTTAACTGCCATGGTCCTGGATGTGGATTTCACTGGGCTCCCTTCAGTCCTCATGAATGAAAGAAGACAGAGACTCCTTGGAAAGTAAAAGCTATGTGGATAGAAAAGCAAATTATGTCACTACTTGTGTTTCCATATATTCTTGTCTTATCAAGTGCCTGTTCTAGGTGAAATTAGACTGCAGTAGGGTGCACTGTACAGCTTTGTTGGTGTAGGTAATGATGTTAATTATTCTCTCAGAACTAAATTGTCTTTAGTGACTGACACAAATCACGGGTCACTGGTTTCTATGGTGATGGAGCACATGCTACTGGTCACAGATGATGTTTTTTTTTTCTGTAGGAGTGATGCTACAAATGCCAAGATAATGACTTTTTGCAGAAGAATGTTGCCACAGACACCCAGACCAGAATCAGTCTGAAAACTCTGCACTGATTAGTTGCATTTATAATCAAAACTTTCCAAACAAAAGACCAGTGGTGAACCCCAGGTTGAGTTTAAATCCAGCTCAGACATCATTTCTTGTGTCTGTATGTTCTGAACCTCCTTGATGGTAATACTTATGCACTTGAAACTTGGAATGTACTTTATTGTAAGTATGACACAGTACCACATAATGTTCTCAGAACTTGGATTACTGATCACAGCCATGTTTTAGGTTTATTTACTGTTTGCTTTCATTTCAGTTACACAGTGGAATTTCTGTTTGATCTAAAATAATTCACTAAATTTAATTAAAATTCACCTGAGTGTTTTTGGTTTTTTGTTATAGGACCTTGTACTTCTTTTTAATCACTGGCTACTTCTAATTACAGCTTCATCTCTTCTGTTTTTTTTATTAGTTATTATTTCAGTTACAACTGCTGTAACTTGTGGCCTTATCAAACCAAATATGAAAAAGCACAGTATAGTCTTTCATACGAGATCCAAGAAACATCTTGCATATCTCACACCATCTTATTTTGTTGTAGTGTTTGGACTTGGATTGATGTGCACAAAAAAACTCAGCTTGGCAGCTTGCTTGGAGGTTTAATAAATCTACAGTTCTCTAAGGCACAGGTCATATCTAGAGTAGCATCTGCTCTTGCTTACTGTTACTTTGGACCCTGTGTACTTGAACTTTAATATGTGTGCATGTTCTTGTACACTGAAGAAAGAGACCGTCTTATATAGGCAGAAAGTGGGACAAAACCTATTTAAAGATGCCATGTTAATCAACAGCATAGTCTATAATTAGAGATCTGACTTTCCAGGGGTGCGCTCATGTATTTTCTTCAGTTCTGTGAAGGACATAGATTATATTAAATAAAATACTGCAAAATCCAAACTTTTAAGACTCAGTTCAGCTTTACTGGTGGGTTCAACCTTAGTGACAGTGTATGTGTACTTCGCTCTGACTTTGACTACAAGCAGTGATTCACAGCTGTCTACACTTTCAGTCTTGTCCATATGCTGTCCAGTCTTATAGGGTCTGTGTATAGAATTTTAAATGTAACCGCATGGCAGGTCTATTAATTATGAATATTCAGAGATAAAAATCACATTTGTTTTCTCACCTCATTGTGCTGCATGTCATTTTTAGAAAGGTCTTTGTTTTCAATGATGTCTGTCCCAATAATGTCATGTCTTTTTAAATATGTGTGGGAGAGGGAGTAGTGATTAAATGCTTTCAGTTTGGAAAGATCTCCTCCATGAAACGAAGATCAGGATGGAGGATGACCTCAATCTCTCACTCATCATAAGAGCCCCCCGGTCGCATTTCATTTTTCTACATCACTCACATGTGTGCTCATGTTTCCTCATATATGAATGTCATATTTTTCTTTACCTATATAATAGACACATTTTAAAATTTGATAGGTCTGAGTGTCTCCAATGATTTTCTTTGCATGCATAGTCACAAATGCAGTGCCATAAACTAGAATGCACAAAAGCTCAAATAAAACTTAATGCAAATCATGTCCTAATGACATCAGCATTTAAACATCCTGCTTGCATGATGTGTTAGTCACGTCAGCAGCTGTAAACCCCATTTCATGCATGGATATGCACATGCAAGACATATGCACAAAAAAGACACAGAAAACATGTACTGTGTTCTCTTTTGCACTCCCTCCTGCTGTAGACCTGTCAGCTTCTGTCATCTACTGTATTTTAATGCGATGGAAGGTTGTAAAAGAGTAGGGAACCTGCTGTGGTTGTGTATGAGTATTTTTCCACTGGCTGTCTCTCTTCTCTCTTTGTGAAGACCTCAGAATGGCAGGTCTCTGTGACAGTCACAACTTTTCTTCCATCTTCTGCCCCCATCCCCCCCTCCTAGTGGGCATGAAAAAGCTCTATTTTTTTTCCCTCTGTCTTTTCCATATTGGTTTTCATTCTCTTTCTGTCAAGCAGTAAGATACAACTTCAGCCTCTAAGCAGTGACCCACAGAAGGGTTGCAACAACTCTGACAACATGAGGGAGCAAAATAAGGCAGACAGTCAGAAGGCCAGCTAAGAAGAGGTGAAGCAGGGTGTGAGGAGTCACATATATTGAGGAGTAGAGTATGACAAGAGCAGTAGGGTGAATGGAAGTATTGGATGTAAGAAGGGAAGATTAGAAACCTGCAGCTTGTTTGCTTCCACAGAGTTGAGTTGTTGCTGTTGAAGTCTGGTAATAAAGCTCCAGAGATTCTCTTCAGAGGGATGCTGTTAGAGTTTGTTGGCTGTCTTGCATCTACTTTGTCTCTCTCACTCTGTTTTCTTACTTTAGCAAGAACTGGGAACATTGCACTGCATAATCATAATCATTTGGTGGCCTATATACTTCAGAGTAGTGTTATTATGAGTGGGAGGAATTGTAGGCCATTGGAAAATATGTATAACAAAAGCCAAACTTTGACCCTTATGTGTCTGCACCTCTTTCCTCTTTGCCACATTAACTGTGCAGTATCCCATAAAAAGTCATCTTGGAATTTCTTTTGCCCTTTCCCTGACATCGTATTAGATGGTACTACTGAAAGAGAACTATAAACAAGATTTTTTCATGAATTTTGTTTATGTCCTTGTCCACATATCTACCAGCAGACCGGAGGTTTTGATTCAATAAAAATCAGTAGACAGACTGATTGCACTGGGTTCCATGGCCTTTGATTATGAGCCCTTATCCTTCCTTTCTGTACTTCTAAACACTATAATCATTTCATCAGCCGCTCTTCTTTTGCTCAGCTGCTCATCACAACCTCTTCATCTGCTCTCTGGGCTCTACATTTTATGTGCTTATAGATCACTGCTGCAACAAAAGGCTTATTTCTACTTTTCATGGCATCTGGTTTTTTTATTGCAACTTTCAGTTAAATCACCAACTTATTTGAACTCCATGTCAGTGTTTAGCAAAGTCCCACGTGCATCTTTACCATGGCCATGGGACCATCCATTCATAATTTCCACATCATTTATATTTTCACTGAAATTAGTCTCTCCTCCTGGGTGTTAATCGCATTTCCTTATTTATCTTAACCTGCAGGAATTGTTTCTCACACTTCTCTCAGTTATTCTTTCTTTCACTGATCAGTCATAAGATTTTGACCACTGATGGGTGAAAGTAATAATAATGTTAATTTTCTCATTGCATTGGCATCCTTCATTGGGTGGGACATTTTAGGCAGCAAGTGGACATTTAGTCCTTGTTTTGTTGTGATAAATTTATATTAAAGGAATGATATATTGCTTTTTGAAAATGAAATTATGCATTTTAAAACATTTCTCTGTGGTCTACATAAACTGTAAATGTTATACTTGAGTCTGAATTCTTCATTAATTCAACTCCACAGGTCCATCTTCAACCCTATTTCTGAGTAATGATAAAAGAAAAGTCATTCTGAGCGCTGGCCCTTTAAATGCAAATAAATCCCTTTACACTCCACCCCCTCGAGGTTATTAGTTGTGCTGCTCTGTCCTGTTCAACCACTTGTGTTCATTGACACAACCAACAACTAAACATTTTAGGTAACTGGCTCAAAGTTTGGACATATTTTCAGTATGGACTACAATTGCTGCTGCTGATAAATAATTATGTCGTACTCTGAGAAATGTTTGCCAGAAATCTTGACCTTATATGTGCAAATTTCATGATGTAACTAGTTATAGATGCAAAAAAATTAAGCAGGAATTGAAACAGGTTGTAGAAATCCACTCAATTTTTTTGCCAAAATGAATATAAAGATAGCTTTGCAGCACCTGGAGGGTTCAAAACTTTCAAAACGCCACATACACAAATAAATGCACCGAAGACTAATAAAAGTGGGTTTCGTAAAATATAACCCCTTTAACTTAAATAAGATTTCAAATTTCTGTCTGATTCACCCCTGTGGTCACTTTAAGAATAGCAGGAAGTAAGGTCTAAGCAGGAAGTAAGACATGCCATTGGTTTGGTTTGACTTGGCATGGAGTTTCTTGACCTAATGGTACGGTAAAATAAATCCAATAACATCTGCATACATCTCAGATATATGGCAGCATCACTAGTATTTTTGATTTATATTGCCTCTCTGTAAGATTGTGTGAGTTTATTTTATGAAAACATTCATTCTCTTAAGTTTGAAGCAGTGGTCTTTATCCTGCCAATTTTACTCCAGTAAAATTCAATTTAGATGCACAAACATGCAATTGATGTTAAATATTGATGTCATGTGTTACATCTTGAAGCTAAAAATAGTATAAATAAATAAATGAAATGCATGAATAATGATTTGTTGTGGTAGGGAAAATTCAATGGGACTTCATTTATGTGATATGTGGAATTGATAAATATTTTTATGTGATACTATGGATGTTACAGTCAAGCAAGGCATTTATTATGCTTCTGTTTCAGTTTCACCCCTCTTGATGTCATTAAACCTGTGGATGAGGGATCAGATGCCTCAAAGTCGTGATGCTTACAAGGTATTTATGTGACTGTCAAGTTGTGTTACAGACACCGAGGACAACACCATCCTTGAAGTTGGTGTTTTACTAGGAAAAGTAGGCAAACATAAGATTTTCATAGCAGTGACAACAGTTATATTGTGACTGTGTGATTTTTATAAACTGCAGGTTTTGTTGCCAAACCTGGTTTGAAAAGGACAACAGATCGCAACCCAGTCATTCTTTTTATGTGAACATAACGCTAACATAACCACTGTTTAAAATGATGTAGATCTCCCTTTTGCTGCCCAAAACAGTTCTAAGCTCTGAACGACACCAGACCTCTGAAGGTGGGATGTGATATCTGGCACCAAAACATCAGCAGCAGATCCTTCAAGTCCTGTCAGTTGCGACCTGAGGTTTTCTTGGACCGTATTGGTTTGCCCAGCACATCCAACAGATGCCCAACTGGACTGAGGTCTGGCTGTCCTTTTGGTAGGGTACTAACAACTGCACAGACACTCAACAAAACCTGGAGTTGACATACTCATACCCAGTTATCCGACATTTTCTCACCTTGCCCTGGTCCCAGAGGCTCAGATCAGTATGCTTACCCATTTTTCAGCTTCCAACACATCAACTTAGAGTAATAAATGTTCACTTGCTGCCTAATGTATCGCTCTCTAGTGAAAAGTGCCATTGTAAGGAAATAATCAATACTGTTTCTACTTCACCTGTCACTGGACATAATGTTATGGTTAATTGCTGTATACATGAATACAGATGCTGAGAAACATACACACATTACTTGCAATGCATCATGCATAAAGCCAAAGAGAACAAGTAAAAACCCCTAGCACCAGGCGTTCTGTATGTAAATGAGGACAGAAAATGCTCACATATGCACACAGACAAACTCAGAATGAGGCAGTGAAAGGAAATCTGCCAAGTTTTTTTCTTTATTTTCCTTCCTTTTTCATTGAAAATAATGACTGTGCATCCTTCAAGTAAATACCAACTCTGTCACATCATTTTACTGTCATTCACAAGACACATTTAAAAGCTAAGGACAGTTCCTCTTTGTGAAATACAATGTGTAAGGCAGAAAATGGCACCCTTGAATGTAGTAAATTAGCAGTTTTCACAATGAAGAAATGGGTGCAGTCGGTATCTTATTTTGCAACATTCCTTGATGCTGTATGAAAACACACCTGGGCAACTATGGTTTCCATTAGGGTATTCATGTATGGCTCTCATTTTGCAACATTACAAAAATCTTTCTCTTAATTGCATTGTAATGGAAATCTCCATAGTACTCTTGCCTGGGAGATCATTAAATGTGCTAAATGAGTGCAAAAGGTCTTAACTTTATGTGACCAATTACCTGCATGGAGAATTCAAGCGAAGTGCAACTAGAATTGTAAGTTTCAAAAGTTGCAGTGGTTAAAAAAAAAAAATGAGGCCACATCTTGACTGTTTTTGCTCTAAGTAGGCAGAGGATAACTTTAAGTCTTTTGTTTAGCTTTAGGTCCGTGGGTGTCCACAAGCATTCTCAAATCTCAGTCATATTTAGCTTGGTATTTTGTATACCTCATCCTCCCCTCAGCGTGTCTTATTCATCCTCCTATCCTTCTTTCTTTGCATCACAGAGTGGTTTGGGTGTCTTTGTTGCTGGATGCTCTGTTGAAGACGGCGTGGTGTTTGATCCTATGGGTGGCCTGAATGTGTTCTGCTCCTACTCTCTTCTGAAAGTCAAGCGCATACTGTTATGAATAATTAAAGCGCCGGGGAAAGGCTCATTCTTCTCTTTTACACAACCCGACATCCCAACAGCATTAGCCTGTTTGCCTGAGTGCTGAAGCTTTACTGAATCTGTTTGTGAATGTGTCCTCTGATGTTGCTTCTCATTCCCTCTTGAGATCAGCTGGAGTCTAATCACTGGTTACAATAACACTAACAGGAAATTAAGATTTTCTGGGCCATTGGAGTAACCTCTAAAGTCCCCACCTCTGCCTGACACTTGCTTTTTTTTTTTTTCTTTTGCTTTCTCTCTCTCATACCTTTGCCTCTCTCCCTTTCTCCTCCAGTGAAATTGGGAAAAGGGCAAGAGGGGCCTATGTGATATGAAATGTTCTGATTGCGGTTTGGACTCCTGTGTCCTTAAGGAAATTGAATTGACCGGCGGTTATGTCTCAATACAGTGAGCTCAGTGACCTCCTCCACCCCACTCTTATCAGCTGAGCCCCAGACTCAGCCTGTCCATGTTGCCAAGTCATCTCGTCACCACTCACATCTACCAGTGTGGGCAGCCACTTTGGGGACATTGTGGGAGCCATTAGAAATGTATGCCTCAAAGGATCAAGATGCTGTATTAGAAATCCAAGTTATCACTATAGTAGAAAATGCACGCACTGGAGACTCAAGAAGAGCTCTTGGCTATTTTGTTCTTCCACTTTTCCTTAGCAGTGTTCACACTATTACACCTGTGAGTATACCTCTTTGCCACTAAAATCTCTCTGCTTTTTTGCTCTCCTCTTATCCTCACACAAACCCAGCTGTAGAGCCACTCATTTGCTGTCTCTGCTAATATTACAGCTGCTCTGTCTTTGTCTCATCTCCTCATCCTGCTATTTTATTCCACTTCCACCTATTCGCCTATAGCTCACTTTTTTTTTCCTGTCGGCTGATCTTCATTTACCCCAGTCATTTAAACTCAAAGCACATAATTGCTCCCTGTGGCCCTATGATTTTCTAGTAATTGCGAGAACAATGCTTGTCAGTTTGCTAATGTCCTCTCACTTGAATTTCTGTCCAAGGTCACTTCAGATACAAATAAAAAAAGGTAAAAGTAAAGCAAACACTCCAATCATCCTTACCCACTCCTCAAGAGGAAACCATCATATTTTCACCGCCTTTCTTTTTTTCATTTGTTGACAGTGTGGGTCAGTTGTTTTCATGCTGTGAAAAGTTTGTTCCATTCCAGAACCATTTGTCTGTCTGATTCTATATTTGTCAAAGGAAAAACAAGTTAGAATTTCACTCTGTTTTCTTTACTGTGACACTGACATCACCACTCAATTTTCACTAGACATCTTTTGTTCTTTCGTTCATCAGGGGTGGAAGACATGCAGTACTTGCATGAAAAAAAAGGAACTAATACCACACTTAAAATACTCCACTACAATGAAAAGTTCTTCACTCAAAACTGTACTTAAGCAAAAGTATAGAAGTATAATCAGAAAAAAATACAAAATGTGAAAAGTGAAAGTACAAATTGTGCAGTAAAATTGTCCCTGTCAGTATAGAATAGGTATTTTTGCATTCCTGTCACTGCTGTGCCAGTGTATACATTGAAATTTACTGATGTAGATGTTTAATGCTGATCTTATTTGAGCCACTTTATGTAGTTTTAGTTTAGTTTAATCCACAGACGTGTTTTCAGCTTTGTGACAATGCATTTTGGAGCTAATCCCTAAGGATTATTACAAGGGTTTAGTTAGCTTAAGAGGGGGATTTTTTTCAACCATTAATGGACACTTAATCCTTCCATTTATTGCAAACATTCTAAATCAGCACATTTGGAAACATGGATTTCATTGGACTGGAGGAACTCTGAAAAGTAACTAACACTATCAGACAAATGTAGTGGAGTAAAAAGGGAAGTATTTGCCTCTGAAATGATGTATATGATGAAGCAGGATGTACAATAAATAAATCCTCAAGTACAAGTATCTCACATTTTTTTACTGAAGTAAAATACATGACCATAAAATAGGAAAGGGTAGTTGCATTCCACGACTGGAGACCATCAACATACCTTGCTGGTTTCAACCTACACAGCGTGTGCGTTCAATTTATGCTGGGCTGCAGCCAATTGCTCACACTAGAGTGTACAGTTGTTTGACACTGCTGCTCCTCAGAGACTGCACCATTTTGGCTGCTGTCTGACTTCACCTGTTGCTGTCACTGCAACAACTTGATCATGTTGTCTTAGTGCATAGCTGTGCATGCAGTGCCACACAGATGAGACTGGGCCCTAGAGGGGAAACGGAAAGAGAAGATGGAGATCATCATGGTTCTCTATGTCCTGGAGTTGCTCTGATGATGGACGACTTTGTGAATGGCTGTGACTGCAGAGCAGGGTGTCCTGCTACAGGGGTGGTGATGTCAGCTTGTGTAGCTCCCTCCATCTCCTCACTGTGATGAATGTAAAATTGATAACAGCACATTAATATGCGCAGATAGAGGGAAAACCCATTGACTACCTCAGCAGCTCCTTCAGCTTGTTTTGGGGAAATTAATTTAATAACTGGATCAGTAAAGCGCTGTGATCGTGGCCCTAGCTTCAATTTGCATATTAATGTAGCATGGTGCATACAGCCTGCAATGTTTATGGATGGGTGGGGCTGAGGCGACTGTTTTTAATTACCTTTACTTTGTGCAGCTTTTGAGGTGACAGGGGTGGGACCCATTTAAGTTGGAGTGAAGGTAAGGGAAGACAGCATAGTCTGGCAGAAATTTTATAATGTCTCTGCATATTTATAGAAAACGTATATCCCATCTTATTTAAAGACAAGGGGTGGTATTTTTCCCTAATGCAGGCTGAAGAAAAATAATGACACCAATATGAATCCGCCCCCATGGATTTTCTACTTCAGTGATTTCACTCTGAGGCTTTTTGTGGTTTCCCACATAAATTAATGCCAAGGCTCAATATGTTTTAATGTATGGGGAAGTCGTTTTATGAATGTGTGGGTATGGCTTAGATTTATGTTAAGTTTAAAACAGAAAATATATTCTATAGGCATGAATTATACAACAGCTATATGGAAGGAATATGAAGTTCCACATGTCTCAACCTGGAGCACAATTCAGCACATACTGTAGGCACTGTAGGCGGGAGAAAGAGAAAGTCAGACAGAGAAAACAGATTATTTGACACTGTCTCAAAAGACACGTGAGATTCTATAAAAAGCAATATAAATTCAAGTTTGGGTGGATGCAAAACCATATGATGCAGATTTATTAACTGTAATCCTTTCACAGAACTACAACAGTGATGGTATGAGATAAAAAAAAAATTAAATCAAACCCCTGCCCACATCCTTAAGTGGAGCAACAATAATGTCATGACCAAGTAGATGCATAGTGCATAAGAAGCAGCCAGCAGCAGATGCAATATACAGTAGAAAACATTTTACATACTGAACTTATTTAAAGGAACTATTCATTCATTCATTTTCTATACCCGCTTTATCCTCACTAGGGTCACAGGGGTCGCATGGAGCCTATCCCAGCTAC
>JAQQZY010117934.1:9700-22674 GCA_030068375.1 Ostorhinchus rueppellii | reverse complement strand
GATTCCATTCTCATCTAAGAGCATTAAAGTAGAAACTGTGCAAAAACACAGTCATGTCCCAGGTTTGTGTTCCAGTCTCAATCCTGGATCATTCCCCAAACCCTTTATCTAGTTACACATCACCAAAATGAATCCAGGGTGGTCCACTGCTAAACCATTAGATCCACCTGATACAAGTCCTAACCTGAAGAAAAAAAAAAAACACCAGAGAGAAATCCCATGCCTCCCCTGGCAGGCCTTCGCGCCCCCCCCCCCCCACACACACACACACTATTTCAGAAACACTGTTTTATGGACACATTATGTTGTTAAACCAACTGAAGCCACCTGTGATCATAACACTGCCCCCACAGGCTGGTACTGTAGGCACTAGGCATGATGGGTAATCACTACTGTATATCTGTCTCATTTTTTACCCTGATGGACCAAACTCTCTGAAACAATGTCAGTCTGGACTCAGACCACATGACCTTTTCTCATTGAAACACTCATCCGATGTTTAAAGGCTGTCCATCAACCTGAGGGCTGTTTTAGAAATGAGACGCTACGTGCACAGCTGGTTACAGTTATGGACCTTGATGCCGCTGAAAAATATTAATCCCAGGAGTAATTACCCGATCGAAACATCTGAACCATTTAGACTCTAAATTAAGTTAAAGCAATATAATTTGAGTCTTTTTGAAAATAGTTTCTCAGTAGTTGGATTGTATTATTAGATTAATTTTGCATGAAAATACAGAGCGTCTTAAAAATGGCTGTCACTGAAATGTTCTGATTGGTATGTCAACTTTATGATTCATGCTTGAATAACTGACTGGATGCATGTTTGATTTTTAACTGAGTGCGCTTTTTGGTTAAAATGTACGTGATTTTGTGTTAAAGGGAATATTTCCTTATTTAGCATCACCACCTACTGGTCATTTTGGTTTATCTTTTAAGGAACACACCACCAGTTTTCCATCCTGAACATGTTCTTCTCTGATCTTAGACGAGTTGATATACACCTCTCTTATCTCTGTGTGAGCACTCAATCACCCTGGCACATAGCGCTACTTTGTTAGCACTTAGCATAGCTCATTATTTCCTCCGGGACCAAACAGACATGACGATAGAAGCAACCAAGCACTGCCACGTTTTCCCTATTTGAATACGGTTAGGTGAGTAGTTACATGATCCAAGTATGGTTACACAAAAGAAAACATAGTGATTCTCTAAGCAGATAAAATGGATAACTATTGTATGGAGGAATTACACTTGGGAGAACTTCGACATCGGCGCTGTAATATTTTCCAGGAATTACTGCACCGAAATCGAAGTTCTGTTGATGTGACAGTCAGCGTCAAGGGGTTAAATGCACATGACTCCGCCCCCTCCAGGTTGTCGTCTGTGCTGCTCTGTCCTGTTCAACCAACAACTGAACATTTTAGGTAATCGGCTCAAAGTTTGGACATATTTTCAGCTTTTACTACAACTGCTGCTGCTGATGCTAAACAATTAAGTCGAACTGGAGAAATGTTTGTCTGAAGTCTGGATCTTATATGTGAAAATGTTGTGATGGAACTAATTATAGACTTAAAAAATTAAGCAGGAATTAAAACAGGTTGTAGAAATCCACTGGATTTTTGCCAGAACGAATATAAAGATAGTTTTGCAGCAGCTGGAGGGTTCAAATTCAAACTGTATGAACTATTAGGGTCCAAATACACAAATAAATGAACCAAAGACTAATAAAAGTGGGTTTAGATAAATATGAGTCCTTTAAATAAAGGATCTGAATACTTCTTCCACCACAGAAGAAGAGTCCGACACTTACAAAGCTGTCCAAGTATTTCAGATATGGGTGTGAGAATACACACATCGGCGCAGTGTCTCTGAGTCACAGAGCTGATGTTCATAAGAGTTTTCCCGTTAGACTTATGAATGTCTAGCAGAACACTGACGCAGCCTGGCACTCAAACAAGACATGATGTGAACTGCACTGGATTTTCATCAGCTTAGTGAGGCAAAGGTTGTAAAGTCTGACGATGTGTTTCTCTTCACCTGAGGATTGACCTTAATAGTAGCGATGTCGGCTTTCCTGTCCACTTCCCTGACCACGGCGTCGTATGCGTCACCATTGTGGAGCTGAACGCGTAGCTGGGGCCTCCCTGTCACTGTGGTCGCTGTGGTTACCACGTGAGCATTGGTGACAATCACACCGGAGTGGGTAACGATGAATCCGGAGCCGCTGGAGAGGCGCATATGGCGGCCAAACAGAGGGTGTCTGGAGAGAAGACAGAGATGTTCATATGAGACAGAAGAAGAAAGCTGTGTTTTAATATTGGTTTATTTCATTCTTGGATTAACTAAACAACAGAAGGGTATTTGAGGTTTAAGCTTCCACTGTTATGACTGAAAAGAGTTGCCATAACAAAGCAATTATTCACATCTACAATGTATAAAACAGAAGCACCTCCCTGTCTGCTGCAGACAGATAGTCCATTATTGTATATTTCAAAAGATACAGACAAAAAAGTTAAAGACAGTTTTAAACATGCAAGATTCTCAGACCTTACAAAGAGTTCAATGTGGACGACAGCAGGAGCTATTTTCTCCACTACATCAGCAATGAAATTGAACTTGTAGCGAGGGCTGTTGGGATGATCCAGGGAACAACCTATACTGACACGAAGAACCCACTGCATTAACATAAACACACACACACACACACACGTACAATATTCACCATGATGACTGTAGCATTAAAGACAGATTAAAGGAGTAGAATCTATCTATCTATCTATATGGACAAAAGTATTGGGACATATTGAGTGTTTCTTTTCTAACAGGGGTCTGGGATACAAAACAATAATGACAAATGTCATATTATAGTTTTATATCGGGATAAATATCATTGCATTGGTTCGTTTGGTTTCAATTGTTATATTTGCTTCCAAAATGAGTCAGAGAGGATTTTTACTTTACTTCTCTCAATACGGATGTTTTTTCACTTGTTTTCGTGACCATGATTTTAAATGTTGTACCACTACATTTCTAAAATATTTTTCATGCTCTGATAGTAAATAATATTTTTCTACCACACCCAACCATCTACTTTCCTCACATTACACTTAGGAAGCTGAATCTCTCATTAAACGTTTAGGAAATGTTTATGTTTGCATCTAAAATCACCATAATGTGTCCCAATATCTCTGTCCATATTATGTGCATGAAAAAAATCCTTTTAAAATGATAGTAAACTAATGAATGAAATGTGGAATATGACATGTAAAATGTACTTATTTCATATCATTTATTAGGTATTTAAGGTTCAGTATTTGCATGTTCTTCTACAGATCAGAGGGAAAACAAGTCATAGCCTGTTACTTTATTGATCTAAAAGACATTTGTTTGGCCTTTTATTTAATATGTCTAACACATACAACTTTGGAAACAGTCACTGAGCCACTGTAAGAAAGTATGTAAGTCATAAATGTAACTTGTAAAGACTTGAGGGTTTTTCCAAATGTGGGATATGACGTTTACCCATAAAAACCTAAACAATCACCAGTGACCAAAACCATCTACTGATCTAAACTGTTTAATCCCTGTTGATCCACTAATCCTATCAATACATGTAAATAATTGGTGTTAAATGCAGTTTTTTGTCTTTTCATGGTCATCAGATATGACCCATTTGGACGTTCAGAGGCTCTGTAGTTACCGTAGAAACACCATCGTCTTCTACAACACTGATTCACCAGTAAAACCCATGGAGTTGGATCAATGACAGTGGATGGACACACTGGGTTTTACATTCAGTTATTGATATTGTTGCTGAAAAAGTCTCTTTTTCTTCAGTTTTCTCTGTTCTGATATAATATTTGAATTGACCCAGAGTTTTCATGAACATCTACATTAAAAATAGAAAAATGCTTAATACAGAGGATAATATTATAATAAATGGTGATAAATCATTAAAAAAAAAAGGTAAAACACAGAGATTAATTAATTTGGAAACTGACACAAAAGTAGCACTGGGTCTGTGTAAGTTAATATAAAAATAAACTCGGTATTTAAATTAAGAACAAAACCCCATTTTTGTTCAGTAACAAGTAACAAATACATGAAGAATCTCTGTTGAAATACAAATAGTATTCGACAAATATCAAAAGCTGATGGTGAATAACTGTTATATGATGGTCTGACTGTTATTTCCAAAGTGGTGTGATTTCAGTGACATGTGAAATGAAGATGTGACTTTTCAAACATAAGTCTGTTTATACTGACGGACCTGATAATAGTAGAATGGTACACTGATGTGACTGTGAACATGGTCAGGGACACTTCATTTATGTGCAAATATCACAATGTATAGATCGGATTATGATGATTTGCCATTTTCAAAAAGTGGGTCAACTAGAAAAAAAAAAAAAGCTTTTGTTAAATATTTTGTTGATTCTTTTGATCATTTTGGTAGTTTAGCTTCATTTTCTTGATTCCTTTGCTCATTTTTGTGAGTTTTGTTGTGAGTGCAAACTGACTTCTTTTTAGATTTACTATCACACAGGGATAAACTGAGACACACTCCAGAAAAAATGCAGGCTTCAACTGTGTTTCCTTTTACAGACATCCACACAGTCTGGCTCCTTGGCTAACACTGGTCTACAATTTTGTTTTTAGAAATTATCTGTTTCAGGGATTAAAATACTAAATGGTACATATTTTAATAAGATTAATTGGATAACAAATGCCCAAAGTGCTGGTTTGCTGACGTGTTCAAAGTGTTATTACACATGTATATTGTTTCATGTACATTTTATACAATAGATTTATAAATGTTCCACTAGACAGAACCTGTAAATGTTACAGTGCGGACTATCAAACAGCTCAATAATGTACAGAGCTAAAAATTATATTATTATTATGACTTTACTTTATAAATGGGTGTCTGTGTTTGTCTGTGCAATAATTGTTTTTATATGTTTTAGCTGTGTTTATGTTGTAGCTGTGTCTGTGTTTTGTTTCTGTTTTTATTCATGTCTTTTTCTTTTTTCAAACTGCAACTCAGGGAAACACTCAAGAATTCCAATGTACCTATAGTGTAATGTATCTGTGCAAAAGGCAAATAAAAGATATTCTATTCTAAATAATCTATCACCAACAAATATACAGAAATTATTCAGGATTCATGAGGCAGGTTATAATTTAAGGGGAAAAACTAACTTTAATATTCACTTAATATATACAACCAGGAAGGGTTTTTGTATTTCAGTCAGTGAGGTGAGACTGTGGAACAGATTCAACAGAATAAAAGCAATATCTAAGCATGAACGAGTTTAAAAGGAGCAACAAAGACATACTTTTTAAGAGGTCCAGGGATGAGACAGGTGTTATAAGGATGTACACGTATGTGGTATGTGTGTTATTGTATAATGTGTTTAGGTAAATTATATTATATTATATTTGTTCGTAATAATATAAAGCCAGAAGCTAAATTATTTAACAGTAATTATCATGCATTAAAGTATAGACATGTTTAGACTAGGAAGCTTATCATTGTTATTATTTAAGGAGAAGGGGTGGAAGTTTGTAAGTTATACTTCTCCTCACTCCTTTTCAAATACAGTATGTATATGTCTTATACTGCAGTGTTAGGCTTGTTTATTTATTTTTCTTCATTTTTTAGCTTCATATTGAAATAAATACATCAATAAAGTGAATGTATTTGAATGTGCAGACAGTGTGGTAGCTCTGAGACAAATGTAAAACCCATTCTGTCCTTAATTCTCCAATTTCACATTTTGACCTCAGACTGTGTGAAACTTCAGCCAGATTTGTCTTCATCAGTGACTCACGTGAGGTAAAAATGCCACTACTTTTATTTTGGAAGCAGTCACTTTGGTCAAATGTTGGAGTTGTGTGGTCCTCTGTGTCTTTTTTATTTATTTATATTTATGTTTATTGCTTTTAACAGTTTGATTTTATCGTTTTATTTAGAGCATTGCTGTAGTTTTATACGTAGTATTTTAGTGTATTTCTTTTAATTGTTTTGTTTTAGAATCCTGCTCAAATTTAAGCATAAATACATGACTAGAAATGAAGTGGACTGGATTATTCAGACGCGGCCCTACCTGCCCCTGGAGGGGAGCAGCAGCCCTGGTGTTCTAGCCTAATTTCCGGCCTCCCTCTCTGCTGGGCTTTCCGGCTGGCTGCCTTCATCTTGCACACGTTCCCGTAGGTTCTCCCGTCGCTCGCGCACACCTCATGCTGGGTCTTGCACCGGCAGACCCCCTTGAAGCCGCCGCGCCGCCTCCCCGGGCCCAGCAGCTTACATTCGAGGCCATCTCCGCACGGCAGGTTGCTCTTGCGCCCGCAGGGGTCCCCCTCTCCCGGTGAGCACACCAGACAGCAGTTACAGCGGTCCGGCACGTACCCGCCGGGGCAGCTGGGGCTCGGACACAGGCTCGTGTCGCACCGGGACGCGCACTTGTCAGGGCGCGCGGCTCCGCTCAGGTCGCGCGCAAAGAGAAAAAGTGCAGCGACTAAAAGTATTTGCATTGTGATGAATGGGAAAAGTGAGGAAGCGGTTTAATCCTGGTGGTTTCTGGTCATATTAAATGTTTTCTGTCAGATACTCTGGAGCTGGAAGGAGCAGGAGCGGACCCACAGTGGGCCAAGAGCCGTGTTCAAGCTCTGCTGGGGTTTACTCCGACCACCGTCCGTGCCTGTAGCAAAGTGAAGTGAAGAAGTGTGTTCACCGGCGCAGCTCAGCAGGGGGCCACGGAGACACTGTGGAAAAGGACCCCATCTAGTGGAGACACAGACACTAACATTTCACAGCAGGTGGATTCTGTCCTGAGCCTCAAACACATGAACAAACTCATGCCTTCCCTCTGGCATAAAGCTGCTGTGGTCAGGCGTGGACACAGTTTACTTCAAGGTACGTTTTTCCTTGAGCTGTTGGACATGTTCAGTATGTTCTAGTGCACAGGTGTCAAACATGCGGCCCACGGGCCAAATCTAGCACATCAAAGGGTCCAGTCCGGCCCTTGGGATGAATTTGTGAAATAAAAAAAAAAGATGTTAAGATGTTAATCCTTTTAGGTCAGGTTCCACATTCAGACCAATTCAATCTCCAGTGGGTCAGATCACTCAAATACTATAATAATAATAATAATAATAAAAATAATAACTTTATTTATATAGCACCTTTAAAAACCGGGATTACAAAGTGCTTTACATACAAGTAAAAGGGCACAACAGTAGGATGCAAAGTGAAAATAAAGATAGAAAACAACACAATCAAGGGAATAAGTAAAACATCTTGCATAAATTAATAGTTAAAACGGTGAAATAAAAATTCATCATCCCGAGGTGACAATATCACATAAAAGCAAGTCTATAAATAATAATCTATAAATACTCACAACTCCATATTTTTCTCTTTGTAAAATGTAAATATTTTCACGCATTGACACTAAAATAAAGCATAATTTCACAAAAAGTGTAAAGAATCTGAACAAATATAAAGAACCTGAAATGTCTTGAGAAAAATAAGTACAATTTTAACAATGTTCTGTCTCAGTTTATCTTTTAAAAATGTACATGACAACTTGTAGATCACAGTGGATCGACAAATACACAAAACACTTAGAAACAAACAGAATATTGGTCCAATTACACCTCAGGCTCTTAAGACATTCCAGGTTGTTCGTATTTGTTCAGGTTATTCACTTTTTTGTGAAAGAATAGCGTACAAATGTAAACATTTTCATGTAATTTTGCTGTTTTGACAATAAAAAAAACAGAAGACTGAGTGAGTTTTCATTATTTATAGGTTATTATGATAGTATTTTACTAGTTCTGACCCACTTCAGATTGAATTGGGCTGAATATGGAATTAAAACGAACATGATGTTAATGTCCCTGACTGATCATATTCTGAGTGTAATATTTGCATTTCACAAATTCATCCCACGGGCCTCATGTTTGACACCTGTGGTTTAAACTGTTATGAGCCACTCAAACCGGATTGGAGACTGTCAACAGAACCGTCCACTGGGATCCATCTGTCCATCTTATGAAATTGTGAACATGACTCACCATTTTATGCGGTTTCATGTGATGTGAAATCAATCTGATGGTCAAATCCACAAAGGTGGAAATCAAATATTTATTTTCTTTAGTATTTTTTTTTTTTCCCCCACCAAAAATATTTTCACTTTGGAAGTTTTAGAATTTGTATTAATTTCATTTATTTTCTTTATTGTTGGGATCATTTTTGCCCATTCATCCATCATTTTCATTTTGTTGGTTTAGCTCTCATGTGAGATCCGAGTAGTTCTTGAAATGTAGGATTATTTTTACACAGAAAAACATTTTTAAGTGTTTTCGATGTATGTGGATTTATTGTTTTATGTGCTTATATGGTTGATTTCAACAACTGTCAACTGATAGACCTAAAAATTACAAATTAGAGCTGCTTATAAAAACACTGACAGATGCCAAACATAATGTGTGTGCACTTGAAAACCCTTGGCCCACCTTATCTGGCACACTACTGTCACTCAGTGGTCTGATTTATCAGTGCATGCCAAAGATTTTGGAAAGAGACAGATGGACGGACCAGGTGATGACAACACCCTGCGGTCAGTGGTTAAAAACTCAGACTAGTAGAATTCCTGATTAGTTTCAGCTAGCTCTAGTGACAATGTTCTTGTCCATGAAGGAAGTTGTACAAAGGGTCACAGAAGTTGTCCTAATGTAACCGTGGACAACAGTGATTAACTCCTATCAATAGTTGAGGCGTACAGTGTCTTAAATTCCCATCTCTGTAGCTTTTAGGACATTAGCGTCCACACAGTACAGTGTCGCTCACCTGCATGTAAACACTGGTTAATAAAAGCTGGTTTTGACTTGAGGCAGTGCTGAACACACCTTCAAAAACACCAGTTAGACAACTACATTGTTTCCCACAGCAGATGACTTTTACATGTTCAAGACTCCTAAATGAAACTGGAGCTCAAGCAGACGACTAAAAACTGTTCAAATTTTCCAGATTTTATTTTTCATGTTAAATATACAGCTCGTTTCATACAATCATTGAGTTTGAAAAATTTAAAGATGCATACATAAGAAAACACGACGGCATCGAGCAAGTGTGAAATATTGTCCTTAATTTAACATTTCCCCTTCATATCGGTTATCGTTAAGGGGACAGTCAAGTTGTCTCCCCCATGCTGCAAGGTTTACAAGAAAAAAGATGCTCGCCAGCAATTAAATACATGTCAAACAACAAATACATTCATTGTTACGAGAAAACTCTTTGACAGTATTCGCTCGTACTGAAATGTTTTGGAGAAAGGATCCGTATAGAAACCGTAAACAGATTACATTCAAGCAATATGTTAATTCTGAGACCCCCCCCCCCTATATTCAAGTTTCAACAATGTCTCATCTTGAGGCTTCTTGATTTCCCTTTCAACACACACATTTGGCAGTAGTGAGAGTTGAAGACACTGGCTTTGCCACTGATCAACAGATGTAATTTTGTAACACTAGGGAAAGAGCTGGTGAGCCCAGTTAGGTTCGATAAATCACCAACTTCCAACAGTGCAAGTGTGCATTTTGATAAGTAATCCTACAAGGCAAAGTCAATCATTTGCAGAACCGATCTCATATTGGAAGCGACGACGTCTGTGAAAACATACAAATCCCAAACACTACTGGACTGTGAATCATTAAACTGGTTGTATACAACTGCTCCTTCTTTGGCCATTAGCTCCACTAAGAAACTTTGAGAGATTTCAGTCGGTGCTTCGGGAGGTTAAAAAAAAAAATCTCTCCGCTTTCTTAACAATAAACAAAGCCCACCTCTGTGGAATAAGCTGATTATTCATTTGCGTCACCATGGTAACCTCCAACAACCTCTGTCTGTCTGCTGGAGACAATGGCCAACAGGCATAAGCTCAGTTTCTTCATACATTCCTCCTCTCTCTGTATTCTTCTGCTGTTTCCAGTGTGATATTCTGATTTTCTCCCTCGTTTCATTTCTTCCACATCCTGACAGCAGGAAAAGAAAAGGAGTTTGCTACACCCCACGCTGCCCTACCATGAGGAGAAGAAGGGGCGCTTGCAGTGAAAGGTTTGCGTGAAGGCATTTCCCAGTGTGACCACACGTCCCTGACCGCCTGAACGGCTGCGTTCTACCACCACTCGGGGCATCTGTACCAGCTGGATGGGGCTCTTCCCATCCTTCAGCGCCTGGGTCAAGTTCAGCACCTGGAAGGTACGAGCAAATGAGGAGGAAGAATTAAAGAGAAGAGCAAAACAAAAAGGACAAACAAAACAGAGAGATGAGAAGTATGGAGTATGGGTTTAAAGTAGGTTACGTGAGATGAGGATGAAGTTACAGAAGAAACAACAGAAATGAGAGAAAGCCCAAAGTAAAGTCATGTAATGGGTGAGAAAGAAAAAGGAAGGAATCAGAACAGGGAGTGCAAGGAGAAGAACCAGACAACAGCTATGCTCTTATATAACGACACTAAATATGAAAGTAAATTTAGGGAATCATACAAAAAAAATAAAAATACAAGCATTTCCATAAATGGGTGCGTGGTGGTGTCAGAGGGTGGAGCTACAGACTACGATGCTCATGCTATGAAACAACAGAGCAGTCTGGTTCTGGATTCCAAATAAAATGGTATACGGAGTCAACTTTACTGAATAAACAGAGGCTCACACACACACACACACACACACACTTCTGAGTGGTCTGCAGTAGAGGTAGACCCATATATATCTGACCGATATATTGATTTATGTCAATATTGACTATGGCCTTAAGCCGATATTTGATCAGTGTCACAAATCTTATAAGCTATTTGATCAGGCACCTGTGTGGGCACCACTTGAAGTTCAATAAATATTAAAGAGTACTATGTGTATGTGTATTAATAATTTCACTTATACTGCTGCATAATAATCTTTATTATCTGAGTGTTTCAATTGTATTTTACAGTCAATGTCCTTTTAAAAAACCAAAAACAAAACAGTCTTACATTTTAGTTTCAAAAATTGGCTGTACATCTCGGCCATCAGCTGACCAAATCTTTTTTTAAAAATTGGCATCAGCCTTAGAAAAACCTATATGGGTCAACCTCTAGTCTGCAGTGGTGCTCTCTATTGGTACATAACTTTTCAGAAACTCCATTTTTGCAAATTGCTATGAGGTTTTTCCATCCGTGAGGATTGTAAATAATTTATACATCAGAGCAAATGTTCACTACATTAACCCTTTCATGCACACTGGTCACGACAGTGGACAGCTATTCTATGGCTGTTCTCTTGTATATTCATGGGTTTTGTTGTTTTAGTTTCACATCTGCCAACACAGTGGACACTCATGCATTCATCCCATTACTGTAACTTTACTGTTCTTGATAAACCAGATCTGCAGAAACATATTTGAGTGTAAATAAAGTGCTTGTTATTGTTATTAGACTGTAATTAACAGTTTTGTTTTTTAAACAAAAAGGGTTTTTTTTTTTTTTTTTTTGCATATCGCCAATGAAGTGATTAATGACTAGTATTAGAGTGTTAAAATTTGAGAAAACATCAGAGCCACGTTGATGTTTTTATTTCATAGATTTCACACACGTTTATCAATAAATACATGTTTCTTTGCTTCAGAAACTAAACACATGTTGTCCAGCTGAGTGGATATTTTTACAACTCCTTGAAAAATAGGTTCATAAGAAAAATTTCAATCACACTGTTTTTTTGTTTTCTTTTATATCTAAAGAAGAATAAAAACACTCAGGAAAAAAATCTAGATTAAGACTCTCATAATTCATGCATGAAAGGGTTAATTAGAGTTGGAGAAGTGTTTCCATCTTCATTTATGTGGATCAACTTTGACAAGTAAATAAAAAAAAAATCTATCTAAAGATTTTTATGACTTTCTGTTTTGAAACTTAAAATCACAGTTATTGGAACAATAGTCAAAAAGAAAACTCACCTGTCCTCTCATAACAGACATCTGTCTCTCAAACATGGTTTTGTCAAAGCCTTTATCCGTCTGATGGGAGAGGAAATTCCTGATGTCAGTTTGTAACTTTTTTTTTTTTTTTTTTGAAAACATACACAAAGGATGATACAAACGCTGGCCTGTACCTTGAACATCTCATAGAGGTCTTCACACAGGTCCTGGACAAAGTTCATGTCAGAGAGTCGAGACAGGACCAGGTCTCTGGTTTCCTGGGAGAAGGCCACCTTAGCCTGAGGGAGCCAGGCCCAGTGGAACGGGTCTGATGGACAAAGGTTTATTCTAATTAACACATTTCTACTAAGCCTGTGGAATAAACAGGACATATGTCTGCACTGGCCGAAGTGGCAGGTGTTAAGTGTGTCCTCCCGTTGCAGCGCACAATGAACTGAATCATAAAGTCAGCTTTAGCAGTTAAAGAACAGTAAAAAAAAACCTGCTGTTTGATGTTCCATTCCAGTGTGCGTTTGGTGAGTATATTCACTGAGCCCTGAGGGGTACTGCTTAGGAAAGTTAAGTTTTGGATTCAGATCGATTTCATTGTCCATAATAATGAACTTGTTACTTTAGGGGAATTTAAAGCTATTTCTACAGGAGTGTAAAATCAATGAGCTTGGTCAATGGGGCTGTTTTTAAACTTGTATAAATGATTGTTTTGTAATTGTGGATCGTACATTTTTGTATTATGTGTTGATTATGTCTCGTCAGAAACTTCCTGCATTTTCTTGTTCCTGAATAAAAAGACTGAGAAATATATACATGAATATATAGTCATTCCAGCCCTGAAAAGCACTGTATTTTTAACACTAAAAACATGTAAGTCAACACTGTCCACTTACAGAGGTTTGGTCCTACATTCGGTTTCTCTCAGTTCACTTTTGTGATGTTTGTTGCCAATTGTAGGTCTCATCTGAAAACTGTACTAATTTTTCTGTTAGTAAAAATT
>JAQQZY010114212.1:0-22811 GCA_030068375.1 Ostorhinchus rueppellii | reverse complement strand
TTCATTTTTTTTGACACGTTAGGTCCAATGGCCCGGAAATCGACCGGAAATAGAAACGCGTCACTTAGGCTCCCTATTCAGGCTTGTACCATCTGACAAAAAAAACACATAACTGAACAATAGTTTCAGCAAAAATTGATTGGTCTCTTTGTGGCATTTGAGACTGTGTTAAAAGAAGAAGGTCAAAGGATAAAAAGAGACAAGCAGTGTCTTTTTCAACCAAAGTTTTACACTAATACTATTGTCACCAGAGGATTGCAGGATCCCCGTCCAGCTACACGCTACAACTGATTAACAAGGATTCAGTCGGGGATCAGGAGGTTAAAAGGTCAAATCAGTGAGTGTCATTGGTGTGTGGTAAATGAAAAACCTGTCTGCTGCACGGCTACAAAATGCAGTTTAGTTTTATCGCTGTACACTTTTTTTGATACTGAGTTTAATACGATCTTTGTATTGGTATAGTACAGGGGTGTCAAACTCATCTAAGTTCAGGGGCCACATACAGTCCAATATGATCTGAACTGGGCCAGAGTCCAAAGTTTTCTCTATGTTTTGAGGGAAAAATGTAAAATTCCATCTACAAACTATCCTTTAAAAATCATGAAGCCTGAAAACAATTTTTATTTCTTAAGAAAAAAAAAGTGCAATTTTATTTTAACAATATCATGTCTCAGCTTCTCATTTCTACACGTACATTATAACGCACAGATCGCAATGAATCTACAAAAACACAAAAATATTTAATAACACACAGAATATTGGTGAAATTATACAGACTTCTATTGAAATACTTCAGGTTGTTCATATTTGTTCAAGTTATTTGTAAAAAGATAGTTTGTAAATGTGAAGATTTTTAAGTATAATTTTACTTTTTTACACTAAAATAAAGACAAACTAAACCAAATTTGTCTGTATGTGGCCCCTGAACTGTATGATTTTAACGTCTTTGACCGTTGATATCTTCAGTGTGATTTTTGTATTTCCCTAATTCATCTCACGGGCCGGATCAGACCCTTTGGCGGCCCAGATTTGGCCCCCGGGCCGAATGTTTGACGCCCGTGGTATAGTAAATTAATCTGACCAGAAAGGACTGTCCAAGTTGTAGGCCAAATAATACATGAAACTAATGTTTAATTTGGGCTAAAATAGAGGAGAACAACTGAAAAAGGATGAAAAATGAATTAATGTAGGGTTTTTGTTTTCTGTTACTTGGATCCCGCTAGTGGAAATGCCAAAATAATGGAGCAACATGTTAATTATCTGTGCCTCTACAATTATTTTGCAAATCAGTCCTGAACACTAATGATTACAGCTGCTACATTTTCCCAAATTTTAATCTTAAATCTCACTTTTTCACATACAATTAGCAATCAGATGTTTTGTTTTATAGGAGTAGTGTTTATCAAAAGGTCTTTTTTTAAACATTATGTTGTGTATCCAGCCACACCAGTTTGTGCTGAGTAGATAAAGTGCAATATGATCTGTGTCTTTGTCCTCAGTTATTCTACATAATCAGCACGGTAAATAGCCAGGTATGTCTGATCCAACTTGGGATACCCTGCTGTGATGAAATACCGCTGTGTATTGAGCTGAATGGAGCAGGGTTTAACTAATAAAAAGTGACAGTAACAAGGAGACTTATCTAGAGCTTCTTTCAACCCCCTGTGCGGATAAAAAAAAATCCCCAGTGACTGAAAGAGGCGTTTTTCTTATGAGTGGTTGGGAGCAGGATCCAGTGTCCATGGCTTTGGTTAGCAAGCCCTCAGGAGGCTTCGGGCAGGGGGAGGCACCAGGGCAGGGAAGATGGATGGCTATGGAGACTGAAGCTGACAGTGTGTGAGAAAAGCAGCTCTCAGGTGCTGCACCTGCCATCCATCTCACTTCTGACCAGGCAAGGCATGAGTGGCACTATTGTTCCACCTTTAACATACTCTTCACTCACCCACACATACACATAAAATACTTTTGCACATTTGTACACACATAAAGTGGCACACAATGCAATGAACACACACACAAACTGTCAAACTCATTCAAAGCTGACCTTGGTCCGTGGCCTTCATCACTCAGATCCCTTCCCTTTTGTTATTTGTGGAATGTAGTTTTCTTTAAACTTATTTTAAAGATCACAGAGCCTTGGCATGAAGCTCAGTAAAAGAAAGAAAACAATAAGACAGAACAAAAATGCAAATACATAACAATAAATCAGAAACTAGGACTGATCAAAGACCCAGAACCTAGACTGTATCCTCTGTGCAAACTAGACAGTCTGGCCCAGATGCATTTCATCACCAACGTCGCTATCAAGACACTACATAGGGTTTTTAATTACTTCCCTCATAAAATTTGTGTTCCCATCTCTGGCTTTGTGAATGCATCACTACAGGGCCACCGTACCGCCGGTGAACCCTGGTGCAAACGGAAACAGATGCATTCATTAATTATGCAGGCAAATGTCCACCGTTTAGCCAGTCTGATGGCCAGCCATCAGCAACGTGCTTAACGTACTTATGGAGCAGTTTAGGGAGTTGGGGAGACGTTCATGCCAACACTCCTGCCAGATGGCAGACACCACAGCACTAAAAATTGATGTAAAAGACCTATTTGTCACACAGATGAAAGAATAGGATCCCCAAACTGTTTGAAGGGTTCATAGACACAATATCCTGTTGATACACAATCCTGTGTTTGTTTATTATCATAATACTGCTTTAAATAAAAACCATAGAACAAATCTATTTACCATGTCTCACTAAGAAAACAAGAAGAAACACTGTACTTCATTTTATTCAACTGAGTTGATCTCAGCTGTTCGTATAAAGGATAATCTAATTGCCCTTCACATGGGAAGTGCAATAATGGCAGCACAATACTTTATCTATGACCTTTATCAAACTCTCACTGAGAATGACAGGTTCATTTTGCTGGAATGGACAGGTGTGGCTTGTCGTTTTTTCAGTCGACCTCAAATTTGTATGTCCCTTGACTCCAGCTATAGACATCAATAACAGGTTTATCATGCTGATGAGACAGCATTAAGCAAAGCTTAATGGGACATTCAGACAGTGATAAAGCACACAGACAGCTGTTGAGAACGGATGCACTGGGCTTGTTAATGTGTTGATAAGCTGAGGGAGTGAAGCATTGTGTTACTATGTAAGGAAGAGTAAGTGTATCATCTCATGTTTATGAGATGCAAAATGGAAATGTGTGTTTAAGAGGTTATACATTGGGGATGTGAAACGGTTTAGGGAGAGGAGAGGAGAGGAGAGGAGAGGAGAGGAGAGGAGAGGACTTCTGTTATCTGTGTAACAAACATGTGTAACCAAGCAAATTCATTAAAGCAGCAATAATTAAAAGGCGCAGTATTCCAGGGATTCCCCTATCAGAATCCCCTTGTTCTGCTTTCACAGCTGTGTAGATCAGTGAACCAAACATCTGCATACAGCATTAGTTCAGACAGTGCACCCATGTCACACTCAGATGATCAGCATCAACTCCTCGCAATATGCTCAGCTGACTTCTCTGCTATGTGACTGATTGTATCCAGCCATATTCATGGAGGCTTTCAGCACATTGGAAGCCTACACTCTTTATCCCGCCCTCTTGCTCTTGTATCCCTGCTGCATCTTCCATGGCCCCAACCTCCACCTATATATGGGATTTTATGCCGTCGATGTACCAACAATTTTATGATCACGTATAAAATGTGTTTATCATCAGGATTAGCTCTCAGCAGAATCCTCATCACTCCTTGGATTCATGAGTGCTCCTATAAACAGCAGAGCCTTTTCCACCAACTGTGACTGTATCACTATTTCCTATAAAAGGACATGATGTATATCTGACTGCAAAAAGAGAAAACCAGCAAATTCATTCTGATCCAAAGTCCAACATTATAAACCATGTAAGAACAAATCTACAACACAAGGTAATATTTCTGAGACACTCCAGACAACCTCATGTTCATTTTTCTGATACATTTTGACACCTGAGACAAGAACAACTCACTTGAGGAAACCTTTGACAGCTGACAACAAAGCTAACTCTGACACCTGAAGAAGAGGACAAATGCAACCATGCACAGCTGTCTTTTCAATCAATACTTACCTATTCCCTCATCCACCGTTGATCTAAGTAAGTGACTGTCTAAATGAAAGAGTGCAGGACCAGGTGGGAAAAAAAAAAACAAATTAATAATCCATGACTTTCCTCTTGACTGTCTTGGCTCCACTGAAGCATGTGTGAGGATGTCAAAGTGGAAGTAAGTCAGAAAGTGTTTATTTTTTCAGGAAGTATTGATTATATACCATAGTAATGCTCGATGCACTTAGGCAGGCTGTAAAACCTCAGGAAAATGCTGAAAAGCTGCCTTCGAGAACTCGGTTTTTTTTTTTGTTTTTTTTTTTTGGACTGTTGAATATCAGTACCCAATCAGAAACTGCAACATAAATCCTTAATACATGATATGAAACCAAACCATACATGAAAACAGGATTTATCACAAATAAAAAGCTACATTCAAGGGAGAGGCTTTTCACACCTCCTGACAGACCATTATTCACTGACACGGAGTAAACCAGATAGTGTCTAGAATAACAATGAAAAAAATATGTCTCTTGTCAAGTTAGCATAAATCTCTGCTGGTCTTCTCTGACAGCTAAAGTAGACAGACATAGCTACGCTGCGATGTGATCCATTTGATCTCTGTCTGAATGATGTTAATAAAAGATATGATGCTGTGAATGATCGTGAAAACCATCAATGAAATGATCAGAGCAAGGTGTAATCATTTAATTCACATCCAGTTTGGAGATGTCAGCTTCCCATGTTGCATCATTTTAACTTGAAAAGGGGCCCCGTTGGAGCAACAAACCGACAACCGGTGGAAAAAGCCATGAGAACCACCTTGTTCTTTTATTCGGTTGTATTTTTTCTTTTCCTCTTAAGTATAGTGAGATTAAGTTTAAAGGCAGATTTGCTTCAGATGTGGCTGTGGCAGTAATTCACACATGTAGCCTCTAAATTAGCATCATTATCAGGGATGTCACAGAGACCTCCAGAGGGATAACTGTACTGCTTAAAGATGGTAAAAGCTCTCATCTCCAATCAAACGGGCACATTATGCTTTGCAAAAATGAGAACAGAGCCTGAAATTAAATTGAGCTACACTGTGATCTTCATTCATTCGATACCACCACAGTGAGCGTACCCTTAAAGCACAGCAATATTGAGTCACAAGTTACACGTGACGTCGTTTGATTTATGTCAACCTTGATGACTACGGCTCTTGAAATAGCCCTTAATGTCATCAAGCTGTGCTCACTCAGACATGTATTTTTCTAATCTACTGGACTTCCCCGAAGGGACACTAAAACTATTTTCAGAGAAATGTCGTAATCCATATTAAATCTGTTTTCCTCCAATTTTTCTGCAGCAATTGTTGGAGAGAGAATGAATGCTGTTAGCGAACTACCCATGGACTGAATTCTTACTGACCAATTTATTTTATCACCATATAATCACCGACTAAACTCACACACTTACTTGAGAGTGAAGTTGGTGAGTTGAGCAGAGCTGGCCATGAGTATGTAGAAGGTGGCGATGTCAGTCTTCTTCAGTGGTTTGGAGGATGTCCGTATTACGATGGCATTGCCAAGCTTCAGCCGAGACAGTGTTGCCATTCCTTTGGGCACCTGCAGGAGACGAACGCTGCCAATCCTCTGCATGGGGGTGACGGGAACATACTCAGCCTGCTGCTGTGAGCTGCCCCATCGAGTGCCATCCACGGAATTACACTTCCCATTGACTTTAGGCTGAGCCTGGTAATACAGCTCCACGGGGTTCCCAGCAGATGGGTCCTGCCTCTCCCTGCTCGTGCCCTCTGACCCCGGAGCAAACCAACCCAGAGCAGGTGCTAGCTCAGCCATGCAGGTCCCCCTCTCACCTCCCATGGCACAGGAGCCCCTAACCTCCTGGGTTTGCCAGAAAGCAAACACCGTCACACATGGTAACTCATCCAGCGTGCCCTCCCCTCTGCCCCAGTCCCTCCCAGCCACATAGAAGAGTACCCGCACTTTAGGCTTGGAGGAGAACACCCTGGGGGTCAGCACAAAGGCCTGGATTTTCCAGTTAAAGGTAAAGACCTCCGGAGCGTTGAAGAGTTGCACAGATTGGACCAGATCTGGAGGCACAAGCTGCTCTGTGTACATAGTGCCATAGCTGGCGCTGACAGCTGGCTGGCGGCTGGCTCTTAAGATAACAAAGGGCTGCGTGTGACTCTGTGTGCTGGAGTTCCTCATGAAGTCCTGCCCAGCCTCTTTTAGGAAAAGATAGTCGGCATCACGCACCTCATAGCTGATTGGCAAGGAGACTGGAAAAGGCACTAGGTTCTTACTGTCTGCCAGCTCTTTACTGCTTATGTCTGCAAGATAGAAACAGAGAATTACACATGGGTTATTAAAAGACCCCATTCTGAAATGAAAACTGAACTATAGAGTCCTGAAAGTAAAATCATGTACACTTCAGCATTAATAAACTGATCAACTGAATGGAGCATCAAAAGAATTACACATTACAATTACACAGCGACTGAGCCGAACCTTAATATTTAATATATTATAAGAGAAGTTAGAGCGTTAAAAATGCATGTTAAAATGGGGCTTTTTTTTATTTTGCTAAAATAAAATAATGCCTATAATTTTTATTCCTGCATTTCACTCCACAGCCTCAGGGTTAGCTGTCACATGGATGATCTGCTTTTCTCTATATGATGGAAAGGTGGGATCTGATACATCTGGCACAAGGTTGAAATCAACCATCAAAAAGTGGGATTACAATGGCTTTTCAGATTGTCAGCAGGGAGTGTATATCTGGTAAATCCTACAGCAGAAAAACAAGAATACTGGACCGGTGTCGTGCAATGTGACGAAGCTAAACAACTTTTGATAAACTGTATGTTATTAACAAAGGTTTGTATAGTCCATTTATCACCCGAAGAACAGGCTGACTGTTAAATACTCAGAATACAGTGCATCAAATGGTCTTTCTGTATAATACCAAAGTAAATAAGACAAACCATTAGTATAAATAGTTCTGATCTGGTTTAAAAGCTTCTGTGTTTGCCTCGGTGGGAATGAGCTGAAGCAGAGGTCAAACGGCCGTCATGTGTCCTGATTAAACATCCATTTTGATAGAATTATAGCAGCTGACCTGGCTGTGCACTGTTTATCTGGGGTCTAATTGCCCTACTTGGTGAATTAAGAACAAGAAACAGTGGTTTACTCTGCAGATTATGACAAAATGGATGACACTGCATTTAGTACAGTAGTGAAAAACAGCTTTTGCAGGAAGTCAGATAAACAAGTCATCATCACGTTGGAAAAGTATACTGAAACTGACAGGAGCGTCTTTCTGAACAGATAACATCTAGATTGTCACGTGGATGAGATCAAACATATGTAAATTGTATTTGTCAAGTTATTAAAAAAAAAGATACCAGAGGAAGTGTACGGCCTGTCACTGAATTCTTAATTATTATTTAGCCCGTGGAAACTTCTTGAGTTGCTTCTATGTGAAAATCAGTCGTCATGTCCCCCATGGTTGCTGGCATTTGGCGGGCCCGTCGATCATGATGTCTCCTGCTTTTCATCATGTCTCATCCACCCCAGCAAAAAGCCTGTCATGATGGTCTGACAGTTCACACAGCAATGACTATACTGTATGTGTCACAATTATGTCAACCCACCAGCCCCACTGAGGAAGACAACAAGATCTCTTTTTTCCACTCTCTCTCTGTTGCAGACGTAGACGTGAGTGTCAGTCATGTTCACTGAGTGGGCGACAGACATGATCGAGGCAGAAACTGTATCTGGGAATGGGGCAGCCCTGGCTTAGCCTACCAAGGGCCACAGTGACAGATGTGCTGTTTAATACCAGAGCTGGCAACAACTCCAGCTGGGGTGATTCTAAACTGGCACACTGTCTCAATAAGGAAGAATGCGCCATCAGTGTAGCGAATTTCATCACATACAAGCTCATCCTTTTGGAGAAACATCTGATGGGTTTTCCGTTTAATTATTTCAGTCATGCTTTTTTGGGGTTTTTTTGGTTAAAACTCAAAAAGACAGTTTACATGAAGCGTATAAACAGAATAGTTGAGGATATGGCAGCATGATTTCCAGGCCATCCAGCGCTATAAGGAGAGTTTTCTATTGTCAACAAATTCAGATATCTACCAAGCAAAGTACAAAAAAAAAAAAACTTCTTTCATCTTCTCATCATGATGAAAATCTTGCCCTCAACTGATAAACCTGAGAGCAAATCCGCCGCACCAGCTGTTCTAGCCTCTAAAATAACTCATTTTCAAGACCCTGAGCTTCTCTTCCTCCTTGGCTCAGTCAGAAAGCATCAGTGTTTCCATGCAGATGCTACTGCAGCCTCTAAAAGCTTTGTCTCCAAAACTGCTTTCACACAGATGGAACATACAGCGGGGTTTTATCTTTACTCCCTGTTCTTTCTTTCTTTCTTTTTTTTTTTTTTTTTTAAGTATATATAGGTAGTTTTGCTGTCTGTGACTGAAAAAAACTCTGATTTACAACATATGATCTTAACCCTTTCATGCGTAGTGTTCACTACAGTGGACAGCTTATCCTACAGCTGATCTCTTATATATTCATGTATTTTGTTGTTTTAGTTCCATATTAGCCAACACAGTGGACGCCTGTGCATCATCCCATAATACACTGTAATTCATACCATCACTGTAACTTTACTGTTCTTCATAAACCTGATCTGCAGTAACATGTTTGAGTGTAAATCAATTGCTTGTTACTGTTATTAGACTATAATTAACATTTTTTAAACAAAATGTGTCTTTTTGTTGTATATTATCTCCATGGAGTGAGTCATATCCAGTATTAGTGTATGTTAAAATGGGAGAAAACATCAGATGAACTGCACTGAAAGGTTTTTACTTCACAGTTTTCATACAGTGTATCAGTAAATATGTTTGTTTACTTCAAAAATTAAATGTATGGGGACATTTTTGCAACTCAGTGAAAAATAAGTTCATAAAAAAAGTCACTTGTGTTGTTTGTTTTTTTTTTTTTTTTTTTTTAAATGCCTATAGGAATAACAACAGTCGGGAAAAAAAAAAATCTTAATTTACGCTTGAACATTTTTTTTTATATAAAAAGTAACACCATCACTATCACTGGGTGATTTTTACCCGATATAATAAACCCAACGAAAAATACTTATGACAACACTCGACAAATTACAGTGGTTTTCTTTTATTTTCAACTGTGGCATGTCTAACACAATGAAAAATAAATTTTTAAAAAATGTCATGGGAGGACCCTGAAGCAATGCTCCAAAATTACTGAAACATTAAGAATTCGAGAACAAAAAATTCCTAAAATAATAATGATACTGTAAACTGAGTCTTGGCTCCACCCATTCCTGGGACATGTGAGACTTCCTTGGTGAAGGCACAGACTCCTTGACACTCAGACAAACACAACAGATTAAAAATCATGTAAATACATTTGCTCCGGTAGAATCCCCCAGTGATAGTGCTCTAGGGTTAAGTCTCTCATAATTCATGCATGAAAGGGTTAATGTCTACTTCCAAATAAAATGCTACTTGTATGAAATTCGATTTAGCAGGATTTTTTTTTGCACGAGAGCAAAAAATAAGCTAAGCTTTTTTTCTAAATGCAGCTTTTTGTGTGTACTGTATCCCACTATGTTTTAGTTATTCCACTTATGTGAAGTTAGTACAATCCAATCTGAAGTGAACTGTCATCGTTTAAAGATGAAAAGGAAAAAATTAGGTTACCGTGAAAAGTGTAATGATCTGAGATTTGTCACTGTAAAGTTTACTCAGGGCTTAAAGATTTACATTTTCGCTTCATTACTTATAGAATATTTCCCACCTCTAGTTTTAATATAAAAATATGGATATGTCTAATGAGCTACATTTTACCCTCCAGTTTGTCTTGAGGGTCTATATCAAAGTTTTTTCATAAATGACTGTTCTTACTTCGGCGTGCATGTCTTTTAGCATTTCTTCCCAAAAAGTAATCAATCTTTGTATTATTCTATTAAAAGGCACAAAGCCTCTGCAACCATCGTGGAATTCTAATGTGCATTAATGACTTTTACCATATGTGCAAAACAGCTTGCAGAACTGAACTGACTCCCAACAGCATCGCAGCCGACAACAATAAGTGTGTGCATTTTAATCAGTTATTGAGAGACTTCAAGACTGTGAAAAGAAAACAATACGATTGAGTTTTTAGTCGGTGGCTCTGAACCAAATCTACTGTAAGTGTGATCAATTTGGGTCACACATCAAACAACAAAATAATTTGACATAGTTTAAAATAAGAATATTTTTGGCAGGAACACAGAAACACTTGGCAATCATCTGTGGATATAAACAGCAGGAGAGGAGGCAAATTGTTCATTAAATAAACAACAATATTTGCCAAGACTTGGAGTGTCTTTGTGCACTGTATGAAATTATCAAAGGGCATCCAGCAAGCAGGGACTGAAAAAGGTCTTGAGGATGTATAGTGCCATAATTCTACTACAAGTTCCTTATTGGAGCACAATAACTGCATACAAAGTCACAGATTCCTTAGCTGACAATAGATTTTATTCACTTTACATGCCCATTAGTTTCAGACATAAGCAAAAAAACTGACTCATGATCGAATATAAAGGTAATTTCATTGATTTTTTTGTTGGGATAATGAATTCTGCGATGAGAAAAGTGCTTCCTTCTGTTCAAACTCTGACCCTATCACCTCTTACCAGTCTAATCTTGCAGTCCCATTCTCGTTGACAGCATTAGAACCTCATCTTAAACGCTTTAGGAATTGCTTTACACAAACATACAAAGACGATGCACTGATCATATAGCGTGTAATGCTTCAAGGGGCTGGGGATGGAGGCTGAATGGTGGGAGGGTGGGGGGAGTTAAGGAGAGAGAGAGAGAGGGGGGGGGGGGGATGGAGACAGGATGGGGGGAAGAGATTGAGAGAGGCTTAAGCTTGTGCAGTGATTGGTAGGGATTGTTATGTCCTATGCGACTCTTAAAGCTGCTTTAAAAAATCTGTTTTATCAAAATTTCTCCATTTTTGTCATCTTTTTCTCCATATACATCAGCCAACCAGACCGTGCGTTCTGTAGAAATAGCCATCTTTGAGGGAGTTATTGGCTTTACAGCAAATTCCTTTGTGATGTGTTCTCCCATTATGAAAGTTGTGAAGTTAGATTGTCTGCTTCTTGTTTGTATTACTTCATAGTAGCGTGTGCAAAAATGGGGCACACACATCTATAAATGAGACATCTATAAAGGAAAGGAATACTCCCCAGAGGGAAGCAAAGTACTAAGCATTAAGGCATGGCTCAAGTTATAATATAAACCCATCAAGTGTTTTACTCTTCACTGATTTCATTCTAAATGTTTAATATCCTACTCACTGCTCTGACACCTCTTGCTGCAAGTAAAACACATATGCGCATGTTAGGCTCACTCAAACGCACCATCACTGTAATGTAAGACGTAGGTGTGTGGTCAAATGAGGACATTTATCTATTATTCAGACTTCTCCAGAATGATGTTTTAGTGCTGTTGTCATAGCATCCCAGAGGCCCACCTTACCTTAATATATGCACAACACAAACACCACTTCCAAAACTAATTCAAGAGCCATTTTTTATCAAATATCCTGCAATGGTGACAATATTTTTTTAACCCATCGATGAATTTCATTAGGATTGAGGTTCATCCATTGCACTTTTGCTGAAGCTGGTTCTCACCACAGACTGGAATTCCATTAAATACTTATGAAGACGCATCCAATTACACCAAAGCCACTTACCTTGTGTGAGAACCGCTGTGATCGTTGCCAACACTATGTGTAAGATCCTGCAGCTCTGATAATAAAGGCTCATTTTGGCACCCGACGAGGCTCGCTGTTCCAGGCAAGTTCCCAGTGTCTGTGGTTTGGTGTCGTTTCAGCAGGCTATGGAGCGGATCGTTTCATCCATTTCTGCGGTTCGCACACTTCACATAATCACACCTGTCAGAGTGTAAGTTGTACTGTAGTCCCCGCTGCAGGTAGCAAAAACAGCGCGTCGAAATGCGCTCATCGGCAGGTCCTTGGTTGTGCGTAAAAGTTGTGCGTAACGGGATACCTCTCCTGAAGACTTGATGACCGGTGAGAAGATGTAGAAATCTTGAGCTGCAGCTGTGATGAGTGTTCTGTTTCGATCGATATAACCTTTCAAATGAAGTATCTCAACAATTATCTCATCCAGATTGAGTCGTTCTTCCCAGTCTGTCGTCGCGTCTGGGGCTCTGCAGTGTTAAACGGTTGTTAGCAGATCACTGACTGTCTTGTGAGCAATCCTCAGGGCACTAAACTCATCATCTGTCACTGTTCATCCGCTCAGGAAACTACGTCCAGGACGCAGCTGGGTAGGATTAACCCTGCGTTGGTGTGATTGTAATGACAGAATAAATGAACAAATATAGTTGTTGTTTTTTTTTTTTTAATACAGATGTTTCATCACATAATCTGTTAATGTGGGACTTCATTGTATATTGACCCAGAATGTTTATATAGTAATACCTACTCTCTACAGACATGGAGGAGGATAAATGATCACAGTAGAGCGAAAGCTGGGAGCATGGATGGAGTGGGAGTTGTTTTATTTCCTTAAAATATAACGATTTTAAATATGACCAGTGCAATAATTTACTTTTTTGCTTTGTTTTGTTTTGTTTTTTAGCCCAAATGTGGTTGTTTGAATGATTATTCTTTTGCAAATTAGGTCATTGTCTGCCACTTTTAATCATCAGAGCATCATTTGCCTCATTATTTGTAACATACTGTAAGAAAAACATCCCAGGATAGTTGTGGGTAAAAAGGCTGTACCTCCGAATCTTTTAGAAAAAAAAGTTATTTCTTCAAATTGCCATAATTCCACAAAACATAATTCACTACATTCCCAGCCCTGCTATAAAAAAAAAAAAAAGAAAAAAGAAACCATTCGTCTTCGCCTAAAATTCTATGTGATTCTCTGCAGAGGGAGTCACGATTTTACCATCTCTTGAGACTTTCACCGTGAATGTGCATGAACGGTAATAATCACATCCAACCAGGCAAATTAGGCTAATTGGGGTTTGATTGCATCACACATACCTCATTATTACTATTCATTTAAAATTTACAGCTTGAATAAAGAGAAATTTCCCCCTTGAATATATCCAAACCTGAAACCTGTACTTTTTCCCCCCTATTCGCCAATCAAACCAATACATCAAGCTTAACGACAGTGTACTCATATCCTTGGGATGTATAACTGTTTAAGCACAATAGGTGGATAGTTAGTGCCCTCTGATGGTTAGGGGAAGTTCATATGTCAGTAATGCAAAGGTGAGGCACTATTACTTCCCAGTTGCATCAGAAATGATCAAGTTTTAATTTCGTTTTGGCTCATTTTTTAATAGGAACCTGATAAGGGTGCCATTTAAATTCATGCATGCATCCAGGTAGAGCATTATATTTATATGTATTTGTACTGAGAGGAAGTGATCCCCACATTTTTGCAATGCTCCCTGCTTGTGCATGCACTGTGAATGTGGACGTATTTCAGAAGGATGCGAGAACCGTATCCCATTCCTTTAAACAAAACCAAAAAAAAAGTGTCATCAAATGGTAGAACATTTATATATAGCTACTGAATTCTTTCACTCTGACAAAAGTTACTCATGTTAACACTTGTAGGGGTAAATGTAATGGAGTTTATTGACTAATAAAGAGGATTAAGCAACATATCAACTCGTGACCAAAACCTCACAGTATCTGGAGAGAGAAAGAAGTTGCCACAAGCTACTGCTGTGAGCTTATTTGAGCTCCTCCCTACCACTGCAGCATTGTGATAAGCAGCAACAGCAGCAACAGCATCTTTGTATTGGGGTTGCTCCAGTACACTGTAGTACTGCCGTGGGATAATTTAGATCCTCTTCTACTTACCTGCTTCCAGAGAAACACCCACTATGCTGTGTATGAAAAAAGGATGAAGAAAATGTTCCCTCAAAAAACTTTTACTGAATTTGCCGTCGCCTGTGTTTCCACACTTCAATGCACAATTCATGAACTGTGAGTGGAATGAATTAGGATTTGAGCCCACAAATACTTGTCATACATGCATACAAGCAACCTCCAGCAGACACACAGCTAAAAATAAACATTACTTCATTTGTTATCTGCTGCTATGTAAATTAGACAGTTTTGACTTGAAGAATTGATAGCTGAAAGCATGAGTAATCTCTCTACGGATTCTTCATTAAAACAGGGGAGACATGCTCTTGAAAAGAAATGGCCTTTTTAGTCACCTGACGGAGCACATAAGCAGAATCACTTTTCAGAAGTGTCAGGCATTTACCCATCATTTAACATGACATGAGGGAAAAAAATACACATTTATGGCATTCCTTCATGACTCCCCATGAGAAGCATCCAGAATAGCTTAGAAACATATGGTAAAAGCTGTCAAGAATATGTTATAAACACTTAAAGGACAGAGAAACAACACAGGCCTCCGGATATGCAAGTTAGGACGCTGACATAGATGAATGTCACAGCAGAGATGCGCTACAGCCGGAGAGTGGCCATAAAGTAGTGATAGATGTGAGTGCCACAAGGAAGGGAATGTGTTTTCAATGTACATCATCCTTCTGTTTGACAGATAGAGGTAGCTTCTGCTGAGGTGCATTTAACCACACAGGAGGCTCTAATGTTCTCATTTTCATTGCAAACGAAGAAAGTGAGTGCACTGAAATTTACATATCTTAATAATAACTTGTTACTGAACGCTGAAGGATGAATATGAATGATATTTCAGCATGCACGTGTGTGAACTAAACTGCAGGCCTTTTAACTCCCTAAGAAGCAACAGAATGTTCAAGAAAATGTGTTTTATTTGTAATTTCACGACTGTGCTTTTCAGTAAATAGCAGCTGGTTCCCAACGTTCTAATATCCCATCATATGTGCAGTTGCATCAAGTTTCATAAGATGTGATTGGAGAACTTTATCATTATCTGGTATTTGAAGTGCGATAGTGTCAGACTCTCATCTGGTCTGACCTCAGAAATGGCTTGTAACACTTTTGGCTTTAAGTCACTTTTAAAGTTGTGTTTGCAACAAGCTGATGATATTTGACAAAGCTGACACTTATTCTGAGTTAACAAGTGTTAACATTTCTCAGGGGATGAATCAACACCTCTGCAAATACTGCTCCATATTTAAAGCTGCTGAAGGTGTTTAATTAACTCACTTTGGATGCTCATTATTTTTGTCTTTTTTTTTTTTTTTTGCTGCTGTCCCTATTCAAGTTCATTTTAGAGCAGTATGAAACAGCCAGCACGCTGTTAGCAGAGCAGCGTCTATATTCACGGCACGCACAATACTTTACATCATACTAAATCCAAGGAAGATCTTTGTTTTGTCCTAAAACAGCCTTGGTTTTTCATGGCATCAATTCCACAAAATGTTGCTCACCACAGTTGTAAAGAGTGGTTATATGAATTACGTGAGCTCTGTCGGTTCAGACCACTCTGCTCATTTTCTTCTGAACTCACACACAAAAAGGTACTTTTGTTTGCTGCACTGTTGCTCACTCTAGATGTATTTTTGGGTTGTTTTTCACATTTTTCACAGCAGATACTACAGACTGCTGTGTGTAAAAACACAGAGATCTCAAACTAAACCTCGGTTCAATCATGCCGCTGTCAGAGATCACTTTCCCCCCCTTAAAATATCTGACATGAACCCTCTAATCAGAGCTTCAGGCCTGTGTCTGCATGAGGATGAGTATTGTACCGCTGGTTGGGGAAGAGCTCAATGAGTCTATGGGAGAACTCTTGTAATGAGCTGCTGTTTATGGGAGGCTGTATGCATTTTGTATGACCTAGCAAACAAGAACAAACCACACAGAAAAATAAAAACATTGCAAGAAAAAAAAGCTGTAATTTCCCTATTGAAGCTGCACATCAAACAGGGTCTTCCTACACTCATGCCAGTCTCCATATAAAATTACAGTTGAGTGAATCTCCTGCTTACAGAACGCTCTACTTTCTCACCCAATAAACTTCAAACACTGTACACTGTTCAAACCTACAACATATAATATAGTTTCTACATACAGATCTAAAGCATGCGTTTCTCTTACACCCGACTGCAGATAAAACAACAATGGAAACATCTTTGATATGCTGGAAGTTTTTTCCTAATGACGGGGACAGTGGCGTCTCTGTCCTTAGGAGGGAGGTGACTGGAGGCTATTACATGCTGTAGAACCGCTACTGCACTCCCACACAACCTGCTCACCAAACATTAATAGCAAGTCTGTAAAAGTTGAAAGGTGCATAGCAGAGACCTGAGGAAAACAAGCTCAGAGGGCTCAAATATACCCAGGAGCCTGATCTCTCTTTATTCCCCACGGTCCTAGAGGTATAGAGGTTAGCTCTGTGCCCACAGATAGCTGCAAACATTTGGTAAGTCTGACTACACAGGTGATTCACAAGAACAGAATGAACTCAGGCAGTGACAGAGGCACAAATAAACATGAAAGTCTTGCCAAGCATCTTCACAAGCAAGAGTTGAAATGGTGTTGCTTACAATTGCAAGATACTTTGAATGGTATACCAATAGCTGTTTTCCCCCAAAATTCTTGTGCTGAGAAATGTCTGTCTGCAGCGTCTTAATCCAGCCCAAACTGGGCCATGAGAGACAGCTCTCCATGTTTGGGTTTGAATACCCCGAGGCAGCAGACGAAGAGTTTGTTCAGCCTAATCTCCGCTGTGTGATGTGTGACTTCTTCCCCTGCTGTCGTACTCGTGTAATCTGCTGTTTGTGCCGCTTTAAGTCCGGGAATAGTGAGAGGTTGAAGCAGGAGACTACATGATGGGAACTGTCATCTCTATCCCATCGATGGGTGCTGCCAGTATCCTGCTAATCCCCAGAGTAATCCCACCACCACAACAGAGAAATCAGACACACCCAGGCAGGCAGGACAGGAGTCTGCAGCCCCCTGCACAGCCAATACTTCCTGTAGCACACACATCCACACACTGTTGACACACTGACAGCCACTTTACATGAAAGCTGGCGCTCACGCTTGGTTGACAATTGAATTGATGTTTACATGTCTCAGCAAATAACAAAATTGAATGAAGCAACTGGGGATTGTTTGCATGTTGAATAGAATGCCAGTCCTTGTGTTAAAAAAAAATAATGTAAATATCCAGTCTGGGACATGTGTGTGTTCGAGATATGTGGCATATGTTGTCTATTTTGCCTAGAATTGTTTACACAAAATAAAACCTCACATAAATATCATTAAAAAATCCTTAAACCTCTGAAAGAAGTTAACAGTGCTTTTATATTATTGTATGAATAATGCCAATGTGGATGATTTTGAGAATCAGTCAGCCGAAGCAGAAGAAAATCTTGCAAGCCACCTGTATGTGCCTCCTCACATCTGTCCACAAATGCAAAATATGCAATGTGACATGATCCAGATGTTATGTTGTTGTGTGGAAAAAAATTCTCTTTCCTCCACAATACAAACAATTCTTCCTTCGTGTATTTTCATTTTGCTTAATGAGGAAGCTTTGATATTTCTGTGAGACAAATAATTCTTACTGGAGGCTGCAGTCTGACAATTATCCAAAAAATAGTTTAACTGTCATGACATAAAGCAATTATAAAATCTTGATCTAAAGATTTTTTTTTTCCTTTTAAAGCTAAAATAAAAGAGCTCAGGCAATTATCAAACAGTTACTTTGTTTCCTACAAAGAAAATGTGTTGGATGTTTATATTTTATTAATATTCTCATAAATTCCAAGTTTATTTGGACAGGAAGCGAGATCAGTCATGTAGTATTGAGCTTAAATTAAGCACTGTTGCCTCATAGAAGCCTTATTATCATTCCCTCAATGATCTAATTCATATATTTTTTATTTCCTCACGTTGGGAACGTGTCTTAAAATAACCTCCTCCATCGGTATCTCCTCTTGTGCTGAAACTGTGCAGAGGTTAAATGTTGAAGAGGAAAATAGAGAACTGAGTTTGCGTTTTACATGGAGGCATCACTGGCTCTATGACAGCTATAGTGGATTAAATCTCTACTACAATACAGTTTTGGTGACAGCTCTAGAGGTCAGACAAGGAGACTAGACAGACTATTATTTTAGTTGCTGGCAAGCAAAGAGGCCTTGACCCGAATTTAATCTGCTTGCCAAAAGGACATGTACGCACTCAGTATGAACGGACCGGTGGCTGCACACCTTAACAGTGAGCGAGAACCGAAATATATGACAAAGTGATGTCTACTCATGTCTTCAAGCAAACTAAAGGGCAAGGATGACAGGTTAAGTGCAAGGACAGTTAAGTACAATGCAGGCGGGCAGCAGAGATATTAATCCACTTTCAGAGCGGCCCATAAATGTTACCTAAAGGACCTATGAGGCTGATGAGGTTGATGGAAGGGTCAGTGTGAGTGAATTGCAACACCCCATTGGTTGAACATTAAGGTCATGAGCTGGACCTTGGTAGAATCAGATTGTCAAGGATGAGAGGTGCCAGGGGCAACGTTCAATAAAACATGAGAGCAATCTTCGCACCAGGAGTAAAAGTGCTTAGCAGTTCAACTCCAGGCAGCCCAAACAGATTTCCCCTGTGAGCCAAAAGCACTGCAGCTGCTCATTCACCACGGCTGGCAATCCAAACTGCCATCAAATCGACAGCCGTCGCCAGAAATAGTGCTGGAAATTGGTCAAACTATCACACAGTATCTGACCTCTGACAAAGCTTATCTTGCACAAGAAAGCGTATGGAGCTGAAATGATAGTGTCTGTCTGCTGCAGCTTCTCTTTCTGCCTCATTAGTTACTGATATTGGATAGGTTATCTCAGCTTACAGCACATTTTTAAGGTTGTAGCCAGCTCACCTTATCCTCAAAATTCAGTGGAAAGGTTGCATTTATGTGAGAATATCACACCTCGAACTCTTTTTGAATATCATGATTAAATATGTGCCGGGTGCTCCCCTGTAAGTCTCCGGTGCGGCGCTGAAGGTGTGTCAGTGATGGCTACATCCTGAGTTTGTGCCATTGCTGAAGACTGCCTGCTTCAGGGCATGAAATGAGGAGACAGATGATAAGCTTCTCCCTCACGCTCTGGGGAACACAGTCAGCCATGATGGAATGAATCATGACGAGTTGGCATTCCAGAGACAGATTAGTATGTATACACCAACAGCACAGGATGCATTCACAGCCACAATATGGACAACCTCTGATCTCACTGTGGACATGGTCACTGCATTCACTGAGTTCTGAATGTTGGGGATTCCTAAAAAAGTACATTCTAGCCTTGTTATGTATTCTGTGCATGCAACTGATGCAATTTGTTGTCTCATATAATTTACTGGGTGTTATTCCTTGATTAAAGCTTACAAATCTACAAGTGTGTCTGTACAATTTCAGGGTAAATTTCAGTTTGTGAACCATAAAAGCAAAGTTAAGTAGTGCAGCCTGTAAACAACAACTTTCAAGTCTTCCCCTTCAGCATTCTTAAAGACACTTGTGAGACCAGAGGGGCGGCACATCTTAAGCCCAGTTTCTTTTTCACTGATAGAGTGCCAAGTCCCAGGAATTACCTGGTGAACTGCACCCTGGTCCAGAAGATTAAGAGGAATATTCACCTCCAAAAGTCAATTTTTTTTTTCCATCTCCAGAGGGAGGTTTAGGAAAAGGCCAATGAGTAGATGTCAGAGCTCAACTTTAATTTATGTATATTTCTTTCATGCAAGCGCACAACAGCATGACATGCAGGCTGAGCAGTTAGTCAGCCATGTTATTAGATTTTTTTTTCTCGCTGAGGGTGATGGTGGTGCACACATGAGGAGTTTCAGGACTGGCAGCCTGTCAATCTAACTGCAGATGGACATGTATGACATTGTATGTAATCATGTTATGTCATACAAATAATCAGGTCACATGTGCAAAGGTCTAAATATTCAATCAGGAAATGGTACAGCAGTGCAGTTGTGCTGCCATCTAGTGCTTCGACGCTCCACCTTGCTGCTTGTTAAGCTTGCAGTGGGATGTAAAATGAATTCAGTTCTGGGCCGCATTCATTTTCTTTTCATTTATCTCCTGTGAAGCGTGTGTGTGTGTGTGCATCCCGAGGGATTGCGTTTTACGACACATATTTTATTCCGAGCATCTTAGAGTGCCAGGACTGCACGTCTCAAGTAAGGGTAATCCCAGAGGGAATCAAAGCCATGGTCGTGGCAGTGTTATTGCCTTGCTCCAACCATTTAACTTCACACTGTGTCACTATGTCCGTGGTTTTCTGACTGTGCTTTGCCCTGATGCTGATGTTACCACTTTTTCTCCCCAAATCACTGAGAAAACATACCTTCTCACTTACTTGACTGTGTGTCTGTCTCCACTACTGTCTACAGGACATATAGCACCCATTACAACTGTTTCCAATAATTTCTAAGGATTATTTACACTAACAGAGGCAGTTCATAAATATATTTGGGCTGGGATTTTCAATGCTACAAGCCTCATACATCACCTCCATTGCATTTGTAGGCAATTCATTAAAAACCTGGTGCCGGTACAACCATAATGAGCAGATACTAGCAAGATAACAGCGGAAGTCTTTTTTTTTTTTATATCATTATCTCCAGGTAAATATGGATGAGTTTCTATAACGAAACAATTATATGATAAAGCACCCAAACAAACTACATGAATTATCATGATCTTCTTCATTTTATTTACACAGTGGAATTAAAAGAAGCTTAACTCGTTCTTTGTCAAACCTACAATGAAAAATTCTTTTGTCACTTCAGGTGATACAGATGTCACCTGGAGTTTTGTTATTGCTCTGCTGTCCTCCACAGGCTGCTGTTGTACTGTGGCTCTACCCTGTGATTGACTGTGTATGCAGCAGGATGAGCCACACCAGGACAGAGCCACTTATCACTCCAGGAGCAATGGATGACCCGAGAACAGAGATGCAGCCGGGGCCTCACACTGTGTCATCTGTCAGCCGGCCGCGTAGGTGAACCGGAGGATGAGAGGAGATGAGCAGAACCGAGATTTAAGGTCGGCCCTCCTCACATTATTTCCCCTTGCACCATTTCTCATGTTGTGAAACTTCCTGGAGCTAAGAGAAGCCAGAGCAGACTTTGCAAGCAGGGAATGATGAAGGAATGGCTGAAGGATGAGGGAGGGCATGCTGCACCATCGGGAGCACGCTGTTGTGGTTGTATTTCTAATGAGAATAAGACTCTGAATCACAGTATTCATCAAGTACAATGAGTGTCAGGGAATTTGTCTTGTCAGCAGTGATGCAAGGATGTATCGACAATTCTGCACCAGTGCCAGCAAAGACGGATCTCTGTACATCTATTTCCATTCAGGCAGTGTAAGTTAAAGTTGTACTACAAAACTTACACTTTAACCTTTTCTGTGCCGTTTTAGAAGGACATGAACTGTGTATTTGAGCCGGTGAATACTTACCTAAACCCTCCTCACATTAAAGACCGCATGATCAATTAAAATCAAATAAATTCTTGTATTTGATTAAAGATATGTTAACCTGATAACTGACCCAGAGAAAACAAGCTATTTTCTGTAATTGTGTGCATGTGCTTTTCAGTCCACCATTCAATCTGCTATGTGAGGCGGCGAGCCACCCAGGGCAGATGCATCTTCCCATCTGGAGGGAAAGCAGAAGGAGGCACGATGCATTCACTGGAGCTGACAGGTACCTACCTCTGATTCAATGTGATTTATTTCCACACAGATCTTGGACGTGGCCAGTGCATCGGCAGGTCAATTTGGTTTGGGGAAGAAGAAGAGTTGCCTGATTGATAGAGTAGGGGCCAGGCATGTTCTCTACGCTCAGCTCCCCCTCCATCAAGGACCCTGCTAAGGCCGATTAATCCTGCATACACAAACCTCTGGCAGAGGTTTTGTGTGTTTGTTTAAGCTACCATCTCTGACCTAAGACTGCCTCCTCCTGGAAGCAAGCTGTCATCTGTCTCATTCTGGCATAGACACACATTTTTTCACTCTCAAATTTTGTAATTACATCTGTAAAATAACGCCAACACATAATTTAGATTCCACTGCACCTCACCTGCATGCAATAAAATACAAAGTTATTACCACTAGATGGCAATGTCAGCTAATAAATACATCTCTTAGTTCATTATCTGTTAAACCTATTCCTTCCAGGAGCCACATTCAGCCCCAATTTGATTTCAAGTGACCAGTAAGACCAGTAAAGTACTATCATAGCCTATAAATAATGACTACTCTTTCTCTTTATTTTAGTGCAATAAAAATCATTAAGTATATGAAAGTACATTTACAAACTATCCTCTCTAACAAAACGTGCAAATAACCTGAAAATGTTTCATTTTGTGAGAAAAATAAGTGAAATTTTAACAATATCATGTCTCTAACAAGAGCGCTCAGTGAGCACAAACCTCCGCCAAAACTGCTAGAGATATTGACGTCATGATGTACCACATGATATCATCCCACAAAGGCACGACTCAGTCGGCTGAATATTGACAGAGATATTCATTCATTCATCTTCTATACCCGCTTTATCCTCATTAGGGTCACATGGAGCCTATCCCAGCTACTTAAGGGCGAAGGCGGGGTACACCCTGGACAAGTCACCAGTTCATCAC